>OZ014532.1:110905055-111186001 GCA_963966105.1 Volucella zonaria | reverse complement strand
CGATGTGCGTTGGTTTTAAATGTTTGGAAGTTATAATGACTAGGAGATAGAGAGCGCGGCAGGGCATTCCATAAGCGAGTTGTACGGCTTAGGAAAGAACCACGATATTTCAGAGTACGTCTGAAGATGGGATTTAGGGTGTACTGATGAGCATTCATAGTGAGACGTGTGTTACGGTTAAAAGTTTGAAGGGGCGGAATGCTACTGGTAATTTCGGTGAACAGATACGAAAAAGAACAACACCTATCGTACATAAGCAATGTTTAAGGAAATAGACAGGCTTAACTAACCATATATCCGTTAACCAAAACTTAAAAAGTCTCATTAATTACAAAATAAATGGTATCAGTAGGCTAAGGATAATATGAGCTGAGATATCGTCTACATAATATGAACTTTTCGCCCGAAAGTGATTGCCCGCTTTATTTCGCTTTTGAGAGGATGAAAAACCCTCAATGTTGCTCTAATTTTGGGGATATTACCAAAGCTTAGACTAGGAATCTCTTTATATTCATAAATGAAGGGAAAAAGACAACAGTGTTCAGCCCACATGAGCCCCCGCAAGGTGAAGCGTAGCTGCGTTGGGCAGCTTTGTCTCGTAGAATATGGTTATCATATTAAGGGGACCATATCTGAAAACGTGATGTAAGGGGGTGTTTTGTGACATTGTAAAACAGAATATTTTTTAGACCAGAGCTAGTTTTGTTTATTATGAAAACGATATGAATGCGGAAATTGGGTTCTGCTCTGTATCACACATAACGCCCAAGTCCCAAATTAAGGAGACTGAAGCTACAGCTTGGGCTGATAAAGAGTAGGTCCAGTTAGGAAAAGTTAAATGCTTTCGGGAGTTGAACTGAAATTTTTTGTGGCACATTGAGAACATATTAAGATCATCATGTACAAGATGCGTCCGAAAAATTGGTAAGTTGCCAATAGATTTTCATAACATCGGTATAAAGACTAGCAATCACATCCACTTCCTTATGCATTGGAAACAAACTCAATAAAGTTGAGAGTTTTTTGCCTTTAAGAAATCCATGCTGGTTCGGCGCAGATAGGTAGCAACGGGTCGCTAGTTGATACTATATGGTTTGTGTCCTTTTTTATGAATAAGGAATATATAAGCGTTTTTACCTATGCGAGGAAAAAACCCCGGGGAGATCGAAAGCTTAAAGACACACGTACTCTCAGGGGCCTCAATAGTAATAAAAAAAAAGACACAATAGTTGAAAAACTCTAAGGTGAGCGCATTAACTTGTATTTTCATGTATAAAGAAGATCACCAGAGGATAGCTACAGGAAACCATTCGTTTCAGCTGAGGTTCAAAGAAGAAGCCGAAGTCGAAATAACTGGATAGAACAAATGTTAGGACATCAACACTTTGCTCTCATGGTTGACGTGAATTATAAGAGTAGCCCGCCGAATAGTTTTAAAAAAAACTATGACAACCTAACACGCGGTAGGGCAGTGCTGCGAATAATAAGAGTCAGAGAAAATATGCTGCATCATTCGTTCGCGTTAAATACTGTATTGGTAAATAAAGTTGCAATAAGACCTGGTATTCCCATCATGACATGGTTTATCTACTCATGTTTTGTTGATGGTTCGTTTTACGAGTACATATGAACCGGAACATATTAGTTGTGCGTCTGTAAAGCTACCCTGCAGACCATTGATTTTAGAGGCGTTGTTTTACATGAGCTTTGGATAGCAAAGCTTCTTGCTTATTAGCTAAATATTTCTTTTAGCCAGGTGTCGGTTTAGCTTCTGCTGGACGTATTAATTGCATACATTATAACTCTTTACATTCACTCCCTAATTTGTCTCAAAAAACCGGGCTGACAAGGTATATCATACTAAACTCGGCGTTAAAATTAAACTATCGACTCGTTCATGTGTAGTTGTCGTAGTTATGCTTAGATGGATGGATGAAAAGATTCTTCTCTTACTATATCTTACGGAAACTTGCTACCCAGGCGAATAAAGACTCACGTGCCATGCAAATTACTGGTAATTCTACAGTCGACCAACGCTTGACAAGGGATTAGGGCATTTAAACAACATACAAAGCTTCGAAGCCACAAATTTTTTGTCACACTGTTAGATTCAATATCCCTCCTTTTAGTGTCAAAATCTCTTTTAAAATAACACACTAAACCAATGAACATGGAAGCATTACTGTTCTTATTGTCCATAGGGTTTAATATTAATTCAACCAAGTGAGAAAAACCTAGAATGAAAATACTATATCATTAGAGACTTCAATATCTGAAATATCTACACATTTGAATTATTTATTTGGCAATCGCGACTAATCGTTTAGATGACTTAACGAAATACTATATAAAACACTAGTCCTATCTTTTACGATTTCTTTAAAACTCCATTTTTCTCCAATGAAATCCAAATATCTCTTGCGGTAGGCCTATCTTCAGTAGATTCGTTTGTACAACAATAAAACAGCTCAACAACTGGATTGAAGTCTTCACATAGTTCAAATGCTTGCGGAAGCGGAGGTCTCGTGCCTAAAGCTTTGTCCATTTCTGCCATTAAATTATCAGATTCATCGAGCATCATATTCTCTTTCGAATCGCCATCATCATCGTCTTTATCACGAAGCCCTAATGTGTGTGGAGGACTCAAGGATATTGTTTCGTATATAACAAGACCAAAGCTAAAAATGTCAGCTTTGCAGTCAATTATTTCTTCCTCGTCGATAACTTCTGGTGCTGACCAACTGGTGGTTCCTTTAAAAAAATAACTTTTGTTAGTCTTTTCTATAAATTTTAAGTTCTTCAGATGTACATACCAACATACTGTAATTCTGGGTGTATTTTGAAGTTTACACAACCCTCCTCATCCAAAGGAAGGCTTACACCAAAATCACACAATTTGCAGATCTCGAAATCGTTCTTTACCAAGATGTTAAATGACTTTAGGTCACCGTGCAACAGTTTAGCTTCGTTGTGTAAGTAATCCAAGGCTTTCGATATATCAAATATCATCTGAAAAGTACTAGTGACCTTGTCTATTTATTCTTTCAAGATGAAATCAATTAATTTCACCTTTAATGTATTCTTTGCTGGCAAAGGTCCCATTTCGTCTTCGGACCGGTCTTCTAGAATCGTTCCAAGACACGTCTGACAGCACTCAAGGGCAAGGGAACCCACACCATCGTCTGCCGTTTGAAGACCACGAAATCCTACGATATTCGGATGTGAAAGTTGCCTTTGGATTGGAAACAATTAGGAATGTGTCTGATCGAAAATTATAAGCTTACCTGAGAATTTTAGCTTCTTCTTGGATACGAGCATTGAATTCGACGTTTCCCAAAGTTCGAGCCTTTTGTGAGATTCTCTTAACAGCCCAAGGAGAGCGAATTTTTCCAAATTTTGGAGAACGCTCAAGTTTATAGACGTTGACGCCTGTGCCATAACCAAGACTTTTCATAAAAGGTGAAGGCGGAATTTGGACAGGTGTACTTTGGCTGGCGATATTTTCAAGATGAAGATTTCGAAGAGCCTTGCGGGGAGTTTCCATTGCCATTTTATTTAAAACTTTTGCCCACAAATGTATTTTTTTCCGAAATCCGAGAGAGCAAGGAACAGATTCAAAAATAGCAGTTGTTCTATAAGCGCCGTTGTTTTCAATTTAAAATAAATGACGTTGATGTTGTCAAAGTATAACAGGAGAGGGTGCTGGAGTTGATTTTTTTCTTCTACAGGGTGAATAATAAATGAGGCTGTTTGAGTTTCAAACAACAAACTTTTCTCATGCTTACAATGTCACGACGATAAGGATTAAAAGTCAAAATCCTGGGGTCTGAAAAGATCACTGATGATTTAACGATTAACCAATCATGTTAGTACGGAGTGTAACCACAAGAAATTAAAGTACTTCAGTTGGTACTCGCCAGATTTATAGCCCATGCGTTTTTACTCAATTGGAGCCGGGAAAAGGATTATAGAGGTCAAGGATAGATGTAAAATGTTTCAATACAAAAAAGATATATAAAATATTAAATAATAATAATAATAAAGGAAAAAAATAAATAAATGCATGAAAAGAAAAGAAGAATAAGGTTGAACAGGCTGCAAGTATGACTCAAGTCCTTATTTCTGTAATCCCTTTTGGAACGATATGGAAAAAAACGATGTGCTTCAACCGTGAATCCACTTTGGAAATGGAATTTCGGTGCAAGCAACCCTCCTTCTTCCCACTTCAATAAAAAGCGTTCCCTCTCTTTCGGACAATCTTCCTGCCCGCGCAAATGTAAACAGGCACACAGACTTACACCAGAAGACAGTTTCTGTATCTGAAACGCATATTCTTATATACGATTCCTGAAACTTGTGCTCTTGGTTCTCATAATAGACCAACTATGCTCGCTTTTCGTCATTAGGTATCATTTCGAACTACATACACTCTAGGTGATGCAAAGCCAATAACGCGTCAACGTAATGCTAGTACAGTAGAAACTATGCCGCTGTGAGTGAAAGCGCAGTTAAAGACCCGAAATTGTCTATTCAGTGTCCATGAGAACAGTTTGTTCTTTGTCCGTGCACTATACTATGTGGACAATTTTGGGAAAAGATCTCGACTTACACCCCGGTATAAGATCTAACTGGCACGGGAGTTCGCGGGTTGGGTAGTACGATAACCCCTTCTTAACAGGTCTCTGTAGTTAGATATACGAGTTCGGAAAACCGGCAATGTAGGATTTAGTAGATGTTTCTAGAAACAGTATTGAACTCTTTCTCTAAGGCGTTAACGATGAAATGCAGTTCTCCATCGTAATCTCCAAACTTTGAATCGCATCGTATTTTGGCCCGCTTCCAATGAAGCCACATTAATAGTGTGTAGTTCGAATATATTACGTAATCGACTGAAGAGCTCGCTTAGATACTTTTAAAGTATGAAAAATTACCTCAGCGTATTGGAATAACCGTCACAGAGTCTCATGTTTTCCCTTTATATGCATAATTGATGTATCTGATCGGTGTCCTTATTATTTTGTTAAACGAAATAACAAGTTATTAAGGTATGAAGTCTTCGGTTTTAATCCGTACGCCGGAAACTGTGGGAGGCGTGCTGTTGGCGCCCCGATTTTAGTACCCCAAGATAGAAATAATGTTTCTTCGGCGGAAGAATGGAGAATCATAGAGCCATGTGTTAAAATACTCCTCCACAAATTTGGTCATTCTCCGTAAGCAATCATCTCTGTTTGCCTTTTATATATTTTGTTGATTTAATTCCTTATGAAATTTTTCTTCATTGAGTAGCAGTCTTAAAAATATTGGTATTTTTCACTTCGCAGGTGTGGTTGAGCAAGGATCACAGAGCACCCCGGAATATCGACCGGGCGATGTGCCACGAAATTGGGCACCAATCGGCGGTCTTTACAGAGAATTTTGGTGAAATTAGCTGTTGACCGCCAAGCGCGTGTAACCTACGCTCAAGCCATCCTGAAGTCCTACCATGAGGGAAACAACTTTTCATCGAAAATCATCATGAGGGACGAGGTCCATTTCCATCTCTGTGGATATGTGAATACGCAAAAATTATCACTTCTGGGGCACCGAAAATCCGCGTATAACCCACGAAGAGCCATTTTTTCGAAAACACCGTCCGTTCAAATTCCTAATGAAGAAAAAAATTTCCTTATTTGAAGTTTTATTCAAAATATCATCGAAATCGTGTCAAAACATTATTTTTTCCGATTGCTTATCGCCCAATTACCATGCCTAGGCGATAACAATATTCCAAGTTCCATTTTGAATCACCAGTTTCATATTATCTAGAATATCAGCTGCCAAGACTACAACAGTGCTTGTTTTTATCATTTCTGTATGAGTTTAATCGGTAGGCCCTATACTGTGCGGACGTGCCAACTTCAATACGAAAGCTTCCATGATGCTATACTTTCGTACTATCCTTCCAGATCCGAATACGCATTATTAAATATTATTGAGCCTCGGGTGATTATAAGGTGGCTGATTATGACTTTCCCAGGTTGTTCGCCTGTAATACCTTTTATTGTTTGTTATTGAAGCAGACACACCTTTCGTAATATTCAGCATGTCAGCAAAACAGCTGACAGGGTAGTTGTCAAAACAAAATTGCAAAAGTTCAAATTGGAATAAATATTGGTTGCCATTCTTGGTAAGTTTTTTATGTTTTTACCAATAAATAATTCAATATTAATTAAAATATTATTTTTTTTTCAACATGTAATATGGAGGAGAAAGAAAATCGAATTAAAAATTCTTGCCTACACAAAAAAATTCCACATCTGATACAACTGTCAAATAAAACCAAGTCGGTGTTAGGTGTGAACGCTTCAATAGGTTTTGTAAATTTTTTGGCGAAAGCTCGGTTTTGTAAAGAGTACAAAGTAATGTGTCATAATGTGAATTGGCTGCCATTTTGTTAGAAACGAGAAAAAAAGGCTTTGTTTTCACGAAAAGTGTATTTAAATGTGTTAAATTGACGATGCTAAGTTGAAAAAATTATATCGGTCAAATGACGCAAAACATCTGGCTCCAAGCTGGTGATTTCTTCTTCAATGTTTGCTTTCAATACTTGCAAGGTTTGTGGTTTGTTGCGGTAAACACGAGATTTCAAAAAAACTCCAAAGGAAGAAAACTAGCGGCATCAAATCTGGCGATCTGGCGGACCTGGAATATGGTAATTCAAAATCTCTCTAGCTGTGTGAGCGGTTGCTCTTTCGTACTGGAAACAACAATGCTCGAGACCCAATTCAGCTACTTGCGGCAAAAAAAAACTCTTTTAACATCTGTTTGTAGCCCTCTTCAGTTCAATATGGGCCAATCACTTTTCCACTGGAAATGTCGCACCAAACAGTCATTTTGAGGGGATGCACATGCTCTTCGTGCATTTTATGTGGATTCTCCGTGCCCCATAAATGCAAATTTTGTTTATTCACATAACCACTTAAGTGGAAATGGGCTTCGTCGTTCATTATAATTTTGAATGCGAAATTATCCTCTTGAACCAGATTTAACAGAGCATGGAAATAAATTAACCTCATTTGACAGTAAGCAGGCAGTAATTAGTGAACGGTTTGCACTTTATAAGGGAACGACTTCAGGTTTTTCACCAAAATTCGACGCAACGAACGTCTGTTGATGTCAAATTGTGTGCATCGTTGTCTTGTCAATGTTTATGGACTCTGTTGTATGTCCTCGGCACTGCAGTGACATTCTCAGTCGAACTGGCAATATGGGCCGGACACTTGCGACACCCCTAGTGGGCCCAGTTTGCGCGAGACGCTCACCTAAACGTGGTGCAATACGACGATGAAATTCACGCTGCGTTAAAACAACACTGGAAATTGGTCAACTAAGGAGTAACAACAATTCCCCGTTCTTCATGTGTATATCGCTCCATTGCTTATTGTCAACTAATTCTCTATCTGTCTATAAATGTCATTGTCACTTGACGCCATTTGCAAGAATTATGACATTACTTTTGCCCCACCTTGAAAAGGAGGCAAAGATATTCTATTAGAAATAAAGTAGTCACTAGGTCAATGAAATCAATTATATACTCGGTTTCCCATCACCCTGTGCGAAATATTTATATAGCACATCAGTACCAGTAATCTATTACATTTATTGTCAAATTCACAACTGTCAAAATCCTCCATAACTGCAACACCATCACAGTTCTCATCTTTACGTAATTTCGGATTTTTACAATAAATTGTAAGCCAAATTATTTATCGTATTTTTAACAGTTGATTTTATAATATTATTTTCAACAGACTGCCATGGGTAATGCATACGCCCTATACGCCAAGCCGGATGTAACCCCAGATCCAAGAAATCAGGCATCCTTTGATCCAAATTTAGGCTTTGCCAATGGTCGCAAAGAGCGTGTTATGATTGCAACTCGCGAAGAGATGGAATCGGCAAAGATTGACCTAAAGGACCGCGATTTTTGCGCTCATAAGTTGATCAAATATCGTGCATGCAGATCAGATGTATTCCCCTTCCTCTATAAGTGTCATCATGAGAAGCACGAATTCTTGACCTGCGAATACGAGGACTATATTTTACGAATGAAGGAGTTCGAGCGCGAGCGTAGGCTTTTGGAGCGTCAAAAGCGCATAGAACATAGACAACAACAAGCCGCCTAAGAGGTGCTCTTTTAATTTAATTTCCCATTAAACAAGTTCAACCAAGAATCGGTTTTTGTTTTCCGATAATGTAAGACAGTGAAGCGATTGTGCGCTGGTGCATTGATTTTGATAAAATTAAACAAACACCATGTTTAGTTCAAATGAAAACGGTATTTTTATATTCCTAACTACGTCTATGAACAAGTAAAAAGTTAAAAGTAGCTATACGATGGACTTTCCGGCGTGTTTTTTCTTTTTCCCGAATTTCATTTTCTTTTTTGAGGGTTGCTCGTCAGCTGTAGTCAGTTGATCTAATCGTTTTTCTCCACTAAAACGGAACAAAATTATTGGAAAAGGCATTTGTTTCACAAGTGAATAGAACTCACCTCTTGACTGATATCAATTTTGTTTTGCCTCCACTGGTCGACAGTGCTTTTGACCAGTCCTCGTCAGTGCCTTTGATTGCAAAATCTTGAAGACTCTCCTTTTTCAGTTTCTTCAGTTCCTCTTTTTGGTTTTTCGAAAGGATCTAGATAAAGAAACCGGGTTTAGTGTTAATTCATTTGGATTCATTCGTTGTTTCATTATTTACATTTGCAGTTTCGTTCAATTCGTCATTCAGGGAGAGGGTAATTGGAACAAAATCATCACCACGATTTAGCTGCTTTTCGTCTGCCATTGAACTTTCGATGTGCCCCTCTATCACGTTGCCAAAGTATTTTGTTGTCTTCTTCATAAGGTCATAGAACTTTGCTAGAATTTGACTAGAAGGCATATTTAGCTCAGCGGATATGGCGTCTACTGATTTGCCTTGCACTCCCATGGCTAGAAGGATTGCCTAACCAAAACAGATGAACAATTAGTCTAGTAACTGATGATGATATGGTAGTACTTACTTTCTGCAAAGAATCGGCTTGAAATCCTTGAATACGTCCTTGAAAGTATAGAAAACTGACATCAGTCACTAGATCGAGTATAAGTCTGAACTCCACTTGATGCCTTGTGTATGCCTCTAGTCGTTGGATGTCATGGGGTAGAAAATATACATCTAACATGGCCTTATCCAGCTCTGTAAACCGATAAGGACGGTCAGTTTCGAAACTAGAAAACGTAATGATTTTTTCTCACCTTTATTCTCTACCTTGACAGATTTGTTGTCCAACACTGAAAGTGCTAAGCTTGTGGGAAAGTCTCTGAAAATTCTTCCCAGTAACTTAAGAATCCTTCGGCGGAAATCATTAAAATATAAACTCAACCATTCTGTGGAGGCTTTTTCCTTGTAGCCATCTTTGTGCAGGGTGTGGAGCATGATACAAGAGTGTTCACCTGTCAAGTCGTTTGGTTTTTGACTAAAAGAAGTAATGAGGTTTTGTTACGTATCGATGGAAACATGACGTAAAGCAGCGACTACTTACCTTATGTAGACAGGAACGAATCCCTGGTTTTTCCAGAATTTAAGTAGATCTTTCGTCAAGCCGTAGGATGTGCCTATGTAATCAATATTTTCCGGTTGGCGTTCATTTAATCGTTTCAACAGGGTTGGAATCTTCCGGCGCGGAGCAATAGTTTCTTTGAGAATCCCAAGATCTTCTGCATCGACTTCTTCGATTCCTGGAATAAAGTTCACAATAAAATTGAATTTGAGTGGCGACATACTTGGCCAGAGTTTTTGTAATACTAAATCTGCGGATTTATCTCAATACCCTTGTGACCAGTGGTTAATATATCTACATAAGCAAAAGCCTTTCACCATCTGCATAAGAGACACCCGGGAATGTTCTTTTTTCTAATTCCAGCGATTTGATAACATTTGGGTGCACGTAAAACTGTAATGTGCACTCATGTACTTACAAAATTGTACCTGTAATTGTTTGTGTTCGACTATCCAAAAAGGCTGGTGTGTCTGTCGAATCGAAGGCTTATGGGGTTATTAACCATATCCTGGAAAACACCAACGATGGAGCGAAGAAAGTTTTTACATGAAAAATGACAACAAACGGGGTAATGAATCCCCAAGTGGTACCCAAGCTTTGATGAATCCTCCAATGGTTGTAGTAAACCGCACATCGGGTTTGGGGGTGAGGCATCATTCATGTAACAACGGCAATCGAGACGCTACAAATAATGCATCGACAACCCGAAACTCTGGACATCTTTCTAATAATGCAGATATTACTTTTGGGTACGGAATACGCACGAAAATTGGAGCATGGAACGTTCGTTCTCTGTACGGACATGGAATATACGAACAGGTAGAGAGTGAAATGATCCGGGTTAACGCCAGTATTCTCGGACTGAGTGAGTCTAAGTGGAGGGGTCAAGCTGAATACAATGCAAGCTCAGGAATGACTAGGATGTTGTACTCTGGGGAGGAGGAGATAGGCTGTGAATGTGTTGGCATTATGCTGAATAATGAGGACACAAAAAGTCTAATTTCCTAAAAACCAGTATCTTCGAGGATAATGACGGTAAGGTTTAGCTCCAGAATTCGCAAAGTCACCATCATTCAGTGCTACGCTCCGACGAACGATGCAGAGGAGGAAGACAAAACCACTTTCTACATATGCTCATCTAAACTTGGTGTACAGCAACGCTCCGAAAGGCTAGATCGTAATCGTCATCGAGGGCCTCAATGCAAAGGTTGGCCCGGACAACGTGTAGGCCTCGAGGGCGTTATGGGTAGACATGGCTTGGGCCAGGAAAGTAACAATGGCGATATGCTTGTTGACATTTGTAACGCTCGTCAGCTTGTGGAACCTTGTTTCCACACAAGACCTGCCATAAAGAAACCTGGGTCATCAATGATGGTCGAACACAAACCAAATCGACCACTTCATTGTACAACAACGATGGAGGAAGTCACTTTACGATGTAAAGAATGAGAGAATTTCGGATGCAGGAAGTAATCATCACCTGTTACTAGCAAAGCTCCGGCTACGAACAGCTGCTGTCCGGCGACGTTAAGAGAGTACAGCAAGAAGACCAAAATTTAATACGACCGCTCTTAGTGATCCAAATATTTGTCGTAATTTTGCCAACACCCTAAACGAAAAGCGTCAAATGTGGATGTAAACGCCAATGTTCGCATTGAGGCGATGTGGGACAAAGTAAAGAAGGTTTTTATGAAAGCTGGATCTGAAACGGTACCGAGGCGATCAAGGGATCTCTGGATATCCCAAGACACCTGGGAGAAAACTACACGCCGCAGAATACTCAAAATTAGAATTAACAATGAAACTGATGCTCATCGAAAGTTGGTTCTACAGAACGGGTATAGAGCAGCTTATAAGAGAGTGCAGCGCTGTAGGAGACGTGATAGGAGGGCCAGATTGGACAAGTTGGCGGAAAGCGCGGAAGAGCAAGAAGAAGAAACGTGAGGGAGCTGTACAAATCTCTGAGGACATTATAGCTCAAAAAAGTAGCACCAACCACCCTGTGCTAGGGTGTCAACTGCTGGACATACGTAGGTCTTCCAGGGGAATTGATATTAACCCCCCCCCCCCCCAACTTCTAAAAAATAAGAAGTCAGCTGGACTGATCCCCACCCAGCGGCCTATATTTTGTTTCCACTTGTCCACACTGTTTGGGAGAATGAAGCCTTTCCCAGGGAATGGAAGGATGGAGTTATTGTCAAGATACCGAAGAAAGGCGATCTTAAAAACTGCAATAACTGGCGGGGAATCACCGTGTTGTCCGTATTCCCAAAGCTGATGGCTTTCGAGAGGATAAAGTCCAGGATTCAGTCGATGCTTAGGAAGTCCCAAGCGGGATTTCACAATAGTCGATCATGCGTCGATCATATCAATCACAGCTTTTCCCCATGTTCGTCGACTCGAAAAGGCCTTCGATCGCGTTAATCGTGATTGAATCTGGAGATCGCTTGCTATGAGAGGCATCCCTGAAAAAATTGTTGCTATTATTAAAGAGTCGTACCACAGCGTAAGGTGTTTCGTTTTGCACAGTGGACAGCTTTTCGATCCATTTGAAATGCGACAAGGAGTGAGACAAGGAGATGTACTGTCACCGATTTTGTTCTTACTTGCGATCGATGATATAATGACTGTCATGGTGGGTGCAAACGAGAGACTTGGTATCCAATGTGAAATTTGGAAATGCTTCGCCAACATCTCGAGTAGGATACAAGCCTTTGTTAATGCTTGCGTGCGTTACATCCTAATGATCCAGTGATCACAAACGATTTCCAACAATAAATTGTGGCTTAGGACTGGACAAACAAAAATGGATGTTGACATCAAACAGGGAAAATGGCGCTGGATTGGCCATACACTGAGGAAACCAGACGACAACATAGCGAAGCAGTGCTTCCAATGGAACCGTCAAGGTGTAAGGCGAGTTGGTAGGCCAAGAATAACATGGAGGTCAACTATTATGACGGAAGCTCGGTCCCAAAATCTGCGATCGTGGACACAGCTGAGGTATCGACCTGCAAACAGAGAGATGGAAGGACCCAGTTGTAGCCCTATGCTCCGGGAGGTGTTAAAGTGTTGCTGGTAACAGCAGCTTCCGGAATAAAAGAAGAGATGAAGACAAGCTTTGATGATAAACTCATTCCAGCGGATATTATGAGGTGTAAGTCTTAGTTTTTACATCAAAAGGCATTTTATGTGTTTTCTCTCGCATAACACAATTAAGGCACGCACATAGAAAGGAAATATGTTCACTTTCTATTTTCTATAACAACACCGTTGTAGATTTCGATGTCATTGGCTTCTAGCCTGTATAATTGAATGTGTCCAACTTCGCAGCACCTCTAAATTAAAGTGGCACTTCAATCTATTGGCAGTACTACAATGTTTCAATGTTTTAGTCCTACGTGAAAATAACCTGGAAACTGAAACAAGGAGAAATAAAAAGAGAAATATGTACTACAGCAGCGGAAACAATAAGTAGTCATTACGTCACTTGACATTCTTCGGCGTTCAATTGCGTAAACTAAATTTAATCTTCTGATTTTGTTATATATTAATATGTAACTCGTATAGTTACGTCTAATGCTAAAGGCCGCTCTATTTTAAATCACCCGTTACTGAGGCCAAGAGCTGGCTGATCCAATTATTTTTCTTTCGGGATCTTCTTCGAAGCTAGGCTGAAACTTGCGACTCTATTGCTTTTTAAAGCGGATTTTCGGGCGACTTTCCTTCATCATGATTGTCATCATACTTTAGCCCTTTGTGTCCACTACTGAACATAGGCCTCCTCTAAGTGCTTCTATTGGCTTCGATCTTGAGTCAAATTCATCCAGTCGCTCTATAGAGTAGGTGGTCTTCCTCTGTTCTTTCTGTCTTCTCTCGGTCTCCATTCTAGCATTTTTTTAGTCCATCTTTTATCCGTAAAATGTGTTCCGCCCATCTTTACTATACGTTCCGTTGTGTTTGATATTCTATCTCTTCTAGTAATTCCTACGATAGATCTTTCCATTGCTTTCTGGGCTACTTGTAATTTATTTATTGACCGCCTTGTGAGGGTCAATGTTATAAATGGTATTACGTATTGGTGGAAAACGTTCGTCTTTAGACAGATAGGTAAGTTCGCTTTGAAAGTGTCTCCTAGTTTTGTGAATGCTGCCCAGCTTAGTCCGATGCGACGGAAGATTTCGCATGTTTGGTTATCTCTACCAATTCTTATTTCGTGGCATAGATATGCTTCATCTTCTTCGTCAGGTTTTAAATTGTTGCTAGCCGTCCAACACTTTTTACTGTTTGCTTCAATTCCTTCAACATTTGCTGCGCATCATTTAAACTGTCAGTTATTACGATGATATCGTCAGCAAGATGACAGCTAAATAATTATGGTGCTGCCAGCTTGAGTTCCCAGCAAGTGTTGCCAATTATTCCTAAACAAACGCAACGAAGAAAGGTTAGGAACGCAATCAAACAGCAAGGAACTACCTCCCTTTGCAGAGTTCTTGAAGGCAGGTTCCGAATACTATAAGCTGTCAACCAGCAGCAGTTGCGATCATCTGATTCATCATGTAATTTTCCAGTAAGACTACATTTCATATCCTGGCCAATTCCAATCAGTTCACCTGCAGGGTCAGCACGCAATTAGAAAATGTAATAAGTTTCTCAAACTGAGTATACCCGATCGTAGTCGGCAGGTTAGTACGTTGGGTTTATGTCGAAACTGTATAGCTTATAGCCATATTTCTGAACAGTGTCCGAGCAATCGCAGATGTTATTATTGTCAATAGCCTCATCACTCATTGTTATACTCAATTCAGGTAACTTCAAGTGCACAACCTCGTGAACACAGTCAGGTTCCAAATCCATCAGGAACACACAACTTTCTCGCTTCCACAATGAATACTAATGCTCCTCACTTCCAACCACCTCAAGGAGAGGCTTCTTCCAGTATAGGTGTTAACAATTTTCGTTCAAGACATCATAAAAATACTCAGGTTTTATTAGCCACAGCAATCATTAAGGTTAGGGCATCGTCAGGTGAAATGATCTCGTTGAGAGCGCTTCTATATTCAGGTCCCGAATCTTCTTTTATTACGGAGTCAGCGGTACAGGTGTTACGGTTGAAATCAAAATTAACTCATGTTGAAGTCTCCGGGTTGGGTTTGGTCAGCAGTGGCACATGGCAACGAGTTGTAGAGCTTGAGATACTGTCGTAAAGAGTTTTGGGGACATTGCATCCTCCTGCCTTATTACTTTTTGCGTTTGGTATTTTTCTGTTATTTCGAGTAATTTTACGCAGTTAGTGCATTATAAATAAGTTGTAACAGTTTGGTACACCTGTTCTTAATTCTACATTGTTTTAATGAGTTTATTGCAATTATTATCTACGAGGGCTGTTTGATGAGTACCCAGATTGGAGGATAGGTGGCGCTACTGAGCCAAAATGAGTGTACCATCATATAACCTCTTTTAGCCCGCCTGTCAAAATTTGGTTACAATCCGACGCTTGTGATTTGGGAGTTTTATCTAATCCCAGAGCTATCCAGAGACTACATTTCCATTGCAGGTTTAAATTACACTTGCGATGATTCTAGCTTTCTAGATTACGTAGGTTACTATTCCGCGTAACCAAAATCTATTTGCAAACGAAACCTGTAATAAAACACTTTGTCTACCTTTGCTCCGCTTTAAATACAATCGTAGAAATTAAGGGAAGTATTACTCTTACCAATCGCTGTTTTTTAGACCATGAAGGCAACTGAGAAAAAAGCCCTTGCCAAGAACAACATAGAAAGCACGGTATAAGACTATTTTCGTGTCAGTTTTAGCTTTCCTAAAGCAGACGATGTGGAAATGCTTTAAGTTGTCGAGTGATTAATGGTTCCCACTGCGTAAAAGGAATGTGAAGATGAAGATATACGAGTAACAACAAACTGAAGGAAAGGCTACAATTCAGCAGCTCGGACATAATGTCTTCCAATCCATAATGGAGGGACAACGCGGAAGGAGGACTTTTTGTTATGTGGCGCGCTCAAATGTAAATAGACTTTTTCCGCCAAATTGATGGGCAAACTTGACTTCTTAACAAACCCTGGAGACTGATCGAAAAGCAAATAAACGCAACTGCAGGACTAGAAAGGAATATGCGTTTGTCAATAATAAAGAATAAACCCGAGAATCGGTACCACTGAGAACAGGGACATCCGCAGAGCTCTGGGATTACTTTTCCGAAGAGAAGCATTATAGAGTGCGAACACTGAAGGCGAGTATATCAGAAATTGAAATAAAAAATGAACTTCACTCCACGCTACCAGGTGGAACCGGAACCACTTCGATTGACCCTAAAATCTAGGCTCTAAAGAGGGTATAATGTCGCTGTCGGTTGAATTTATGGTGATTATTTGGTTGCGCTATGACGGGAGCAGCCAAACAATCTTCAAGAATTAGTTTGTTGTTAGTCATGCCCTTCACTTACCATTACCATCGAGATTGGTATTTTCGCTGAGATCCGTAAATTTCCTATCGTAGTAGTCCTTAAGCAGTTTAATTGCTCGCTTACCATAGCCCATCTGGAATGATTTTCGTGTCAAAATTGATCTGTCTACCTCATACATTTCTTCTTCGTCAACTTACCCTCTGATAATTAGGATGGGTTGCAATTCGCACAATCCGCAGGCCAGACAATTTGGGGAACTCATGGTCTCCGAATTGTTCCGAAACATTCCAGGGTATCAAATCGCCACTCGCTTTCTTGCCCCTTCCCAGGGAGTCTGTGATTGTTTGAGAGGAAATCTCTCCTTCTAGGGCAACCTGTAGCACTACTAAGATCTCCGGCAGTTGATCTTTTCGCTGGAGGGGCCCCAATAAGCAGAAGAGATGATGTGCTGGAGCGTCACTTATCATCTGCAGGTCATTGGGACTGTTTTTATAATGGGATGCCACATAAATGGATATTACACGATGGAGAAATGATTCTGCTGCCTTGTGGTACGAGAACAACGCATCACGATCGATGTAGTACAGCTCACAGACATCTGGAGTTGGACAGCCAGAACTAATGTTTGGAACTGTGGTTGCATCGAGGCATAGTAGATTTATCAGCCATTTTTCAATGTCATCACCGTCACGGTAACGAATGGATTCATCGAGTTTTATCTGAAACAGTACAGAAGTGGCAGTTAGTTTGTGATATTGGCAGTCGTTGGCTGGATGTTGGCATACCGGTGGAGGAGCATTGTTCTCCTTTTGGAGCTGTGAAATTAGTTTTAAACTCAACGATCTACCAGTTCCTTCGTAGCCATTGATTGTGGATGCCATAAAGATGAGATATGATCCGAGCATCTTTTTGACTAAAGGCAGAGGTATTGCTGCCGCTTCGTCAATGACCAAAAGATCGGCGGCATTTAAGAGGTGAGTGTCATTGGGAGCAATGTACTGAATTGTTTGCCTGTTTTGGCGGTTTATATTGATCCGGATGATGGCCTTTTTGTACTCTTCGTTTGTAGATCGAATGATTGTGTAATCGGAATGTTCTTGGTACTCAAGTGCATCGAATCCTTTCAGCGTGAATTCGAATAAAGTTATTAAATTCTCCGGATGTGGCGAGGTAACATAAACATTAACATAGCCAAAGGAAATGGCAGCAGCAATAGAGAGACCCATTGCAGCTGATTTACCACGACCACGTGCTGCAGTTAACGATGTCGGGGGTCTACAAATGATAAAAATTTTCACAAACATATAACAAAAAACAAAGTGACAAATTTACTTCAGTTGCTTCTCAGCCAGAGCCTCAATGAATTGGGCAACAGCTTTGGCCTGATCGTATGTCTTACAGAGATTGACTAAGGGACCTGCGGGTGGCGTGTCTCTAAGACTATCCTTCAAATCGGTAAGCATTTCATCGTTCTCTGATTTCCCTATTTCTCCTGGCTAGAATGGAACACAATTATTGGTAATTAGCTTCGTGGTAACTACAGATAAGGTACTCACATTGACAGGAATCACATTTATGGTCTTGGAGCTCAATGGCAAGACGGTAAGGTCGTCGTTAACAACCAAACATCGTTTACAATCGGCCAGCGACAAAATTAAACGCTCATTAAACCTACACGTGACGGTTTGATGTGCTTCTGTCCGGTATCTCTTGTGCACATCCATACTCATTGTATAGAGCTGCTTCAAGGATGAAAGTGTCTTCAAAAGCAAAATGATTAAGCCACCACCCTCAACCGTCTCAACTGTGCGAGCGAGTAGATTCGGTGTCAACGCTTCAAAGTCCTACAAACACAAATTCATCGTCATTACGTGGCACACTATGCATACATAACTGATGGTATTTCTCCAACAAACCTGCAGAACACAAACTCCATATGTACGACCAAGAATGGCATGCGTTTCATTGTAGTACCTTCCATGAATGGTTGTGGAAACTCTGAATGTATCAAATAAATCCGCGTCGTTCACGTCGATTTTACCAGCAGCTATCTTCTTGGCACGTTTCTTCCCATGACTGGAATCAGAAATGTTTGAAAATATAAGTTGCACACCGCGGAAAACCATCAGAACTTACTTGGAAATGGCCTCGTCCTTGTTTTTGTAGCACCACAGCACTGTCGGTCGAGATTTGACCGTGGATTTTGTAAGAATATCATACAAAATTGGAACCTGAATTAGCGAAATCGTAAACCATTCGTTTAGTTAATTTTTTAGTATAGAACTTCGTGATACGAGTATTTGTAATTTACCTGGTCTCTTGCTTTATCGCCAATAATGATAAACATTGTACGATGGTGAAGTTTGACTCCATTTTCGATCATAACACGGATACGATTATCAATCTTCTTTTTCACCATTTTGCAGAGATATCTTACAACACTTTGTTTGATTCAAATTAACGCTAACAACTTTGATTTGATTCGAAAGTTTCGGTAGAAGTCTATTTTCACAAGTTATTGCACGTGCGAATGGCAATTTTGACAACTGACAATGGCCACCATAACAGAGAGAAAAGTCATTCTCTTCATTGAGAGCTACATCAAGTGAATTGCTGAGCAAAAATGTACTAGCATCAGAGGTACGTTCATAGAGTAGTTATTTATTTAAAGTATGAATTTCTAAAAACTCAGATTTGTGTGCGAGAACTACGATAATTATGAAGACGCAAAGGATAATACCTGTTGTTAATACTTAAAACAAATTGTGCCGATACACAATAAGAAATGAAATTATTTTAGTATTCAAGACGATTGCTAGCAGTAGTGAGGAAATATGACCCACGGAACGGTTTACATTAGTAAGTGTGTTTCATCCAATTTTTCATAATTTTTCGCATAACTCAGCCGATATTCCAGTAATTTCACGTCGAATATTCGACTCGAAGTCGTCTAAAGCCTCTGGCTTGTTGGCATAGACGAGTAGACAAGAGACTTAATTTAGCCCCAATGAAAAGACTGCTCAGGTATTGAATTCAATGGCCATTGACAGGGCGATTAGATGATTACCGAGCGTCGTATTAAAAAAATTGATCATGGCACGTGCTATGTGGCAACAAAAAAAAATTACTATGGAATGATAGCGGTCTCCATTAATTGTAATTGACAAAGTTAGAATTTCCGCTTTATATTTTTGCTTAGCATCGTCAGTGTTTGTACTTTTTGCAGTTGCTTATTGTTATGGCTCCGGAATTCGGAGTGGATGTAGCCAATATACGCCAATACTATATAAGCTGTTTTGGCACTTAGTGAAACACAGGTAGATCCATTCTTACTGGTATCGGACCTCTCAGATCTGAAATTGCCTGGATACGAACTAGTCCCATTATTCTTTTCTCACCGGATTCTTGCTATTTACGTGAGTATTGATATACCTTACCAAATTCCACCACAATATGATCCGTGTTCTAATCCGGAATTCAACTTCATGTAGTTGAAATTTCATCCCCGTAAGCAAATTATCCACTTTAACGAGTTTGATGGGCTGTCTGACTCCACACAAAGAATTTTATTTCCGCATATTCATACTGAAATCGTTATTGTGGGCTACTACAATATACACAATACTGGGTGGCTTCGACAATCTCGAGGGATAACTCACGCAGGACATGACTTTACTTGTAAGTTCGCCCTCATGAAAACTTTACGTTGATAGTAATGTTGCCAGCATCCTATACATCTCACCCTGATAAGTACAAACCTTTACGCTCGTCGGAGCACTATGAGCTATCAGCTATTTCTCGTACAGTGACCATCAGTTTGAAAAAAAATTCCTAAGAGAATCGTACCGCAATACGAGAAAGCCAATTGGAGAGGACTTACAGCTTCTTCAGGATTTTTTTTCTTGAATATATGGGTCGGGACAGTAAATTGAACTCCCACTGATAATCAGTTTATGCAGGTGAACAAGCAAAGAAAGGAACAGAAATGTGAAAGAAACATACAGGGAAAGACGAGGAAAGATCGGAACGCGGAGACTTAGGGCCATCAAAAGAACCAAAACGGAACTGGTTCTTTTTACCAGGAAGTACCGCAATTCAAACTCCCAACACTCAAGGCAGTGGAATTGTTCTCTATCGGAGAGCGCGAAGTATCAAAGTGTGATTCTGGACAAAAAACTAAATTAGAATTTTAACGTAGCGGAAAGAATCAAAAAGGCATATAATGCTCTTTTTATCTGCAAAAAAACGGTAGGGAAAATTTGGGGCTTAAAACCTGCTATGGTGTACTGGCTATATACGGTGGTGGTAAGCTCCATACTTACATATGGCGCACTAGTACGGTGGGAAGCAACAAACAAGAAAACGGTTTACGGAAAATTAGCAGCGGTTCAAGGAACGGCTTCCATAGCCATTACAGGTGCGCTTCGTACCATCCCTCGGGACATTGGACGCCTTTCTGCACCTAACAGTGCGATACGACTCAAGAGCAGTAGTTTAGGACACGGCACGGTCTTAACGGAGCTACTGCTAGATAATCCAATTCTAACGGGAGAAATTCCTTCCTTGGCCGACTTCAACATTCCGTATGATATAATTTATCCGGAGAGGGAGGACTGGCAAAAAAAAACGAATAATCAGGGCAAATGAAATTGCAATTTCCACAGATGGCTCGAAAACAGTGGAAGAAACAGGTTCTGGTGTCTCCTCAGAAGATCCAGAACTAAGAGTGTCTATAAGACTACCGGACGCAAGCAGTGTCTTCCAATCAGAGGTTCTGGCTGTCCTCAGGGCGGCTGAGCTAATGCAGATGAGATCAGAATCTCATCGGCCGCACTCAAGGCAATGGGATCGACCACCGTCAACTCTGATACAGTCAGGGGCTGTCACACAGTCCTCAAGGCACTATGCAGTCTGAACCGGGTTAGACTGTGCTGGGTGCCAGGAGACTGTGGTATTAAAGGAAATATACAAGCGAATGAGCTTGTAAGAAAAGGAGGACTACTCGATAATAGTGAGGTTGCCAACATCAAACCACCCCTTTGCATAATGAGGGGCACTATCGAACAAATTATAAAGACTGCCAGCCTAAGGTGGTCAAGTCTTGAAAGACACAAGGTATCCAAGGCTCTGTGACCACTTTTTGAAGCAAAAGATCAAAGAAGTTAGTAAAACTAAACAGTAATAGGAATTCTGACAGGATACTGGCCTCTGCGGAATCTCACAGGGCCACCATCTCCATTCTGCGAGATCCGGCAGGTTATCCATTTTTTTGATAACTATTATAAAAGTATGCATAACCTAGAGCGTATCATAGGTATAAGAAGAAAGAAGAAAGAGTAGTGCAAAAAGTCTGGTTGGTATTTTAAAAGGGCAGCTCCACAGAAATAAAGAAACATGGTGGTGGAACCATGAAATGAAATGACGACGAGGAACAAAAGTATATTAACGTGAACTACTCGTAAGTATAGCGGAAATAGCCAAACCGATAAAATAAGTCTTGACTTAAAATATGAACCTTGCAAAAAAAAAAGCGGTGACAAGAGCACTTGCAGTAGCAGTAGAGGCACTGCATCCGGAATTAGAAGAGGTTACTTTACAATTTATAAGCAGGTGATAAGCTGTAGAAGAAGTGCAAGCTCGAACCATGGGTAAATGATCTAACATTTTTAAAACTGCGGTGCAATGAACATCAAGAGATTCAACCGGTGAAAACCTACTAACGGGGGACAACGAGTCTTGGGTTTAGCGTGAACACCTGTCTGAAAAGGCTTAATCTCATGGGATGGCCATACATCCATGGGAGTAAGGATGGACCTTCCTGAGTACCAATTCAGAACTGTGTTGGAGGCAGAAGTTCCACCCTTGGAATGAGTCGAGGCCGATCTAAAACCCCTGGCTGATCTTAGAGTCACAGCACACAGTACTTTTGCAACTCTATATTGGGTCTAAACCCACAGGACGACCATTCCCGCGATTTGGGTTTAAACCACAGCCATCATGACGCTCCTACAAGGGGTGATTTAAGTCCTAGTAGTTTAAGGACTACTGGTGGTCCAACAGGACCTATAACGAGCCGCTTGTAACAGGTTAAATCGTAGCAACCTTCGGTGGCGTCATCTGACAAGCGTTACGATAAGACCGGTACTTAGACAACGTCATTGTTGAGCAAAGCCTTGATAATTGGGCGGGGGAGCTGCGTAACTTGTAATAGAGTACTCTAACGCCTTATTAAACGAAGAATTTCCGTGTAGTACTACTCCCACGGCTGTCGCTCTGCAAGGGCAAACGCCAGATTTTATGGAAGCCTATCGAACAGCTAGAGAAAAAGTCAGATTTTATGGAAGCCTGTCGGACCAATAACATGTGGAGCGAGAGCTTTCTGGTTAAACTGTATAAGGCAAAGACTACACTAGCAATTGCAGCATCTTCCGCTCGATAAAACTAATGTTGCATACTGTGAAATTATGATTTACAAGCGAGTTCTAAACAGTTCAAACTCCATGGTAGTCAATGAGACTCTGTGGGGCGCAGATCGACATAAGATGCAATTCAAAGTTTACGAATAATGGAAAAACAGTGCGAAGCTTCAAAAGATGTGGATATAGTCTTCTTTGACATGGAAAAACGTTCAACAGAGTCTCCGGGCATCTTTTTTGGACGGCACTAATGTTTTAAAATATATCAGAGACATGCGTATTTAAGAATGATACGCGATATGTACGATGATTGTAAAACGATAGTTAAATGCACAGCGGGAATAACTGGATAGTTCGACGATATAGTTGAAATACACCAAGGCAGTCCTTGGTCAGTGTTTTTTTAACCTCGTGCAAGACTTCTATTGAAGAAGTGTATCAACGGTTCGGAACAGCTACTTTTCTTTCCGCCGATGATAGCGTTATTATAGGCAACGACATGACAGCCCTTTAAGCAACTCTGAATAAATGGAGAAAACCTCTAGAAGATAATGGGTTAGGAATCAGTCATACTAAGACTGAATATCTGGATTGTCGATTTTCCGAAATAGCAAACCCAAATCCTGACATCTGACAGAATCCAGCTGCTGGTTTTGTCGTGCTCAACGAAGGTTGTCGGAAAATCCAATTCTAAAAGCAATTACCAGTCGAGATTCAAAGAGACCCAAAGAAAAATAATTGGATCACTCAAATGCGAAAACGTCAGCAAGTTCTTGTCTTCCTTATTCCTTTTTCTCTTAAGAATATAAAGTGCATTCGTAGATCTCTGATCCCAAGTGGATGATTTTTGAATCACTAATCAGTCTACTAAAGGTCTCACAGACTGTGTGGGAGTATAAATGAAGTATCTAATGTTATGGGATACCTCCGTCCTAAGTATGATATGCCGAGCAGTTCTACTTCAGCATATAGCTCTCTTCAGTCCTTCCCTATCAGGACATCATTTTGACCCTAATACAAGCGTAAGATAATGCATTCTAGTCTTTTAAGAGAGAAATTTGCAGTGTAGCCTTCAATTCCGTTTGACCAGCAGTGTTCCAGCGACTTCCTTGAATCTCTACAATTAAAAACAAAATTCCAGTTCTATCATAATCAACAAAACAGTGCATTTAGATCCTTTATTCTGAACTAATCTTAAAAATCTTCATTTTTTTCTTTCGTATGTAAATACGTATACCGGTGCAGAGTCCTTTGTGCCGGCCTTCACTTTCTTCGGTTTCATTTGACGTTTTTGCTGCAGCAAACGCTTCAGTTCAAGTTTTTGTTGAACTATACCAAGTTCCTTCTCTCTGTCTATCCTTTTACTCAGCTCAAGATAAGCTTGTTCTTTCTTAGCATTCATCCTCTTCATTTCCTAAACACACAAATGATTTTGATTTTCACGAATTTGCCATAACATAAGAGTCACAACTCACCTCCTCATTAATTTCGGGAACTTGGAATTTAGCTAAATCTTGAATTCTTGGTCTGTTGGTCTTGCGATCCAATAAGCTAGGATGCGTTTCCAGCCTTTTAGCCACATCAAAGTTACTCAGCTTCTCCTCTTCACCATCTACGAAGAAAATATGTTTATTTTGCACCTTGTTCGCATAGTCTATCATATGCAATTGAGACTGTAGTCGTTTTATCTTCTTGGTTTCCATTGTTCGCTTCATGGTGATGTATTTCAAATCCTGTGTCTCCATAAGAGCAATTTGATCCTTAGTGTGCTCATCGGGCTGATTAAATTCATGATGTTCTTCATCCTGAAGTTTGGATTTTATCATATGGTGATAGAACTCATCGGGATTTTTATTTAGAGCTCGCTTATGGAGAAATTTAAGTGTTCGCTCCTTGTGGTGTGCATTGTTGGCTCGGGTTTTGTAGTCTTTTTTCTTTTCAAGTAGTCCGAGGTGTTCTCTCGATTCGGGCTGATGACGTTCTCTATGGGTTTTCTGATGAGATTTGGAGGCCTTTTTCCAAGAAGACATCTTGTAGGTTTTGTATTTAAAGATAGAAAATAATAAACAATCCGGAATAGTGAAACCAGAAAACAATTCACATGTGTATGGGATGACAGAATGGCACTACATAAAAATGATAACTGTCATCGATGTCACCCTGGATTGTAGTAGAATAATGTTAGCAGGTATGTAATTCAAAATATTTAAAAAAAGTTGTATGAACAAGTGAGTTTCGTTGTCATCACATTGTAAAATCATTGAGTCAAAATCAGATTAGTGAAAAAGTGTGTTCATTGCGACAGCCACGACTACTACCTGAAGCGTAATTCGAGCGGTGTCATCATTACTGTCACAGCAAGCATCGCATGAGGACGTTCACTTATGCGTAGCATATTGAGGAGTTCAGCAAAAGCGTTGTGTTCCGTTAAGTCAATTGTAAGAAGCCATCTGTCTTTCCTTCACTAGAAAGGCAACTGATATCTTAGAGACGTCCTCAAGGATTCGTTTGGTCTGCCTGGAATCTCGAAATTCATGCCAAATATGATTGTGCACCCAGTTATCAATAAAAGTTCTAACAGAGTACGCAGGCAGCTGTATTCAGCTGCTGAGCCTTGTGTAGTTCCGCGAGCACATTTTCTGCATTTCTATTTTAACTTGGGACACAGGCAAGATTCATTTAATTCAGCTGTTTAGCTGGATTCAAAGAAACCTTGCACTCTCGAACTAGGCCAAAGGTGGGTAGTGGGTGCAGCAATACCTTAACAGCAGCCTGGCTACCACTTCAGACGCAGACACTTACAGCTACAATATAGTTTAGTGTTATCAGGATTGCATATGTCTCGGCTTGGGAGGCAGGCACAAGTTTATTTAACATGTAAAGCTGTCGTCCTCAACAAAGACATCAGGCAGTGCCACATAATAGATTTTAGAGCCATTCGTCTATATTCCTTAACTTAGATTCTAGCCGAAATCAGTCATGACAATAGGAGAAGCTGAGTTTGTATTCCCTCAGAAACAAAAGTCCCGAGTCATTATATCTGTTGGCAAATCCATAAGAACGTCAAAGAAACTCCAATGTGGGTTGTAAAAAAATTCACTTCCTTTTAAACGGAAGGTGATCTTGAGAGTACAGTCTATGATATGACTATCAATATTCTCCCAAGCTGTACAGCAGTGACAAGCCCGTCTTACTGAAAGTTCCCATAGACTGTCCGAAGGTCGGGAACGCCTTAGAGGTCTTCCAGATGTTATGTCGAGATGTTATGAAAAACTAGCTTCGTTATAGAAACGGATGGCGAAATCTTTCAAGACTAGATGAATTGAGTACTTCATCTAGTGAAAAGAACGGTTACCTCTAAAACAAACAGTTGCTAGACATGAGCATTGTCTTAATTCATTAAACCGCGTCCTGTCTTCAAAGTTTGGAACCCCTGATCTATAAGTTTTTACAGCAAAACTGGAAATAAGCCACACGAGTTGTAACTACCAACCAAAAGACGCAGCAGTGCGTTGGGCTGTATAACTTAGCTCATTAGCTCATTATCTAGGTGATTCCGGTTTGTCTGATTTGCATTGCAATGAGTGTTTCGATCTATTTGGAATCTTGAAATCCGAATAAGTCTCGTTCCGAAACTTTGTGGTGGTTGGAGAATACCATTCCGTCTATTTCCCGCGATGCTATTGTGACCTGGGACCCAGAGAGGACTCAGTGAATGCAGCCTTCCGACTTCTCTCAGTAAAGTCCTGCAGTTTCGACTCGACTCGACTCGACAAACAAGCCTCTCTAGTTAGTCCGGTCTTTAGCAGTTGGGCACTCCAATTCGGTTGAGGTCCCCTTCTACTTGTGCGCGCCACATAAGGCGAGGTCTTCCTCTACCACATCCGCCCTCCGCTTAGATTCGAAGAATCTAGCCATCTTAGGCGATTGGTGCGCAGTTTTTTACTAGGTCGATGTCGATGTCGCTGTACAGCTGGTGTAGTTTGTCGTTGAAGTTTCTTTTCCAAAGCCAGTCAACCCAAACGGGACCGAATATTTTCAGAACGATTTTTCTCTCAAAATGACTAAGGATATCTTCAACCGTCTTCGATAGGGTTCATGCTTCATATCAGATCCAAGTTAGAAAAAGTCCCTTACTGCCTCGAAATTATAGCTGTCGATTGCCCAATTCGTCGATGTTTTGTGTCCTTTCTTGTTGATAGCCCTCATTTACCGCCCCCGGCGACAGCCCGCTAAGTTCTCCGATTTATATCATCGGCGTAAGCATGCCCGACTAGTAGCAGTATACTGGCCTACGCCGTTATATGGCTCACAACCCTATACAGAAGAGACTAAAGTATGTGACGAACCAACTAATGGCCTCAGATAAAAATGGATTCATTGCGAAGGAGAGCTTACAATGCTTTAAGTACAAATGTATAGTAAATGCATCGCCCCCTAAACTGATTCTTCACAATATAGTTCGTCGCCATCAGGATTGTGTATACAATATCTCCGCTTGGAAAACAGACTCACGTTTTTCTAACGAGGAATGAAATCTAACGTTGTCGGCCTCCAGAAAGACACTAATGTCGCATTCTAAATCGGTTTTGAAGCCATCCGTGAAGACCCGACTGCATTCCTTTCCTGGTTCAGATTCTGTTCGAAACCATTCCTGCGAACAGGGATAGTCGATTTCATATTTTTCAACAGCAGCAGTTCTGGTGTCATTGCACCGCAGTCCTAGTGTGTGTTGTACCAAGACCACCTCTTTTTAGACGGAAGATGGATATGAAGGTGTAGCCCGTGACATGAATATCAGGTTAAGTGCACCTTTCAGGCTCTGCACAGCTTCGCCTACCCTCTGTCCCTGTCATTAGTCAGCCGGCTTAGAGTCGTCCTCTTAAGTGAGGACATTACATTCGAACTGCCTTCAACATGAATGCAAACATTCTCTGCTTTGGTTAGTTCCCACAGTTGATATGAGCAATGCTTGGACTCTGCTTCGTTCATGCTGTTGCCATTTCCATCCTTGCCAATTCCAAAAGTCAGACCAGGAATAGGGTTTTGTTTCGGCGAAATCCAATTTCCACCCGAACTCTTTCTTAATGTTTCATTAAGAGGGTTGTTTCTTGGGCGGATTTGAATGCAGTCTCTCTCATCTGAAGTCGCATATTTTCCGACTTCTTACCAGGACGGTCAAGGATTTGAAAGCAGATCTTAGAGTTTTTTATGTTTTTGTACGAAATTTTGTTGCCACAAGTAGCTAGAAAAGGGGTAGTGGTACGAAGAAGCTCAGCATCGTGCAGACAAAGCTGGTTAGTCCAAAAATGTGCCCAGTTTCTAAATTGATTCCTGACGAGGCTGATCCTCTGCAACTCGGTCTAGCCCAGGGGATGGCAGGATGAATACAGGAAAGAAAAGATTGCGAGAGTGAGAGTGGATTACCTCTTAGTTTTCTGTGATCAGAGTTCAACCACTTGACCAAAAGGATAGCGATTCAAGACCAATAGAGTTGCTGGCCCAGATGACGAAATTATCAAGTATGATAAAATGCACGGTAAATCCCAAGGTGAGACCATTTATCCAAGCCAATCTTATTTGCCGTGGATGCCGACAATGCTAGTTGATGCCTTAGACTTAATATCAACAGCGTCGATACTTTGTTTGAATACCGGACTAGTTACAGAATCAGCTGGGGCTCAGATGACACACAGCGATTATAGAACCAGGTTGACCCATTGCGAGTAGGTGGTGTCTAAAAGTACGCATTTATACTGGACTATGTAAGCAGTAGACGCGGAAAAACGCTTAGGTGCTAGTGTACGCTATTGATAGGCTTCCGGATCAATTAGTGCGTCTACAATTCAGGGACCTTCGTAGCTTAGGAGAGGAAACAACCAGCGGTTCTGAGCACAATACTGAGGATCTGAGGTTCTATGTCGGCAAGAAGGAGAGGAACTGCAGTACTATCGATAGACTCTAACGACGGATGGAGGAGCTAATATTAATTGAAGTTAGGATTGCAGCAGCCCCAGCAGTAAAGAGGTCCAAAACTTACGTCTTGTGCATGTTGGCCGAATCACTGCTCAACGCGCTTAATAGTTCTAACATCTATGCACAAGCATACACGGATGATATAGCTGTACTGTCTGTTGGATCGTGGACTGTCTGCTCTAAAGCGCAAGCAGTCCTAGACGTGATCGACGACTGGTGCACTAGTAATGGGCTTACAGTCAATCTTCGCAACACTGAGGTTGTTCTCTTTACAAGAAGGAGGAAGCTGCCTGGTCTGGCTCATCTAGGGCTTAAAGGCATCACCATTCAATCCTCCAAAGAAGCTAAGCATTTGGGTTTCATCCTGAATAACAAACTTCTCTGGACTAAACATGTTACATCGAAAGCATCTAAGGCGCTGCCGGCCTTCAGGCAGTGCAGAGGCGCAACCGGCAAGACATGGTGCTAATCACCGAGAAGGGTCTTTTGGATCTACATGGCTATGATGCGGCCAATTATATCCTATGCCTCGGTTGTCTGGTGGAATAAGCTCTCGAGAAAATACGTGATTGCTGCTTTTACCAGACTCCAAAGAACGGTTTGGTCTTGGATGCATGGGGACTCCGCTCTAGATGCATTGAAGAATTTTCCTCCCCTTGATATTCATATTATGGGCTGCGCTCTCAAAGCCATTGTCCGTCTAAAAAGAAGTGGTCCTTGGTACAACACACACTGAACGTTGCGCGTCGGCTGTCTTATCACTCTGGTCTTATGGACATGCTGTCCGATGCAATGAAACCAGAACTCCTGTTGCAGAAAAAATACGAAATCGACTTTCCTTGTGACCAGGACTGGTTCCGGCCAGAATCTGAGCCAGGAAAGAAATGCAGTCGGGTCTTCACGGACGGCTCCAAAACCAAAACGTTAGATTTCACTTTATGTTCGGAAAGCTTGCATCTGTCTTCCAAGCGGAGATTTCCGCAATCCTGATGGCAGCGAACTATATTGCGGAGAACCGGTGGAGGGGGCGAAACATTTGCATCTGTAGCAACAGCCAAGCTGCGCTTAGAGCCTTACTGCACCCTCTTACGACTTCCAAGCTAATTCAAGAATGCAAGAGATCACTAAACGCTGTCGGAAGGCTAAATTCAGTGCCCCTTGTCTGGGTCTCAGGTCACAATGGGATCACGGGAAATAAAATCGCCGATGAACTTGCCAAGCAAGATTCAAAGGAGAGTTTTCCAGGACCCGAACCTACGTTGGGTCTGCCTCTGTCACCGGTTAAGGCTTCCAATGGCTTTATATGAGCACAACTGCGGATGGTGCAGCTCCTCGGGATGCAGGCAGACCAAACGAGTTCTTCCCGACGTCTCTAGGAGGTCAGCGACCTTTCTGATGTCCCTCAGCAGGAAAGACTGCAGGTTGCTTACTGGCGTCGTGACAGGGCATTACACTTTTGCAAAGAACTTAAATATGCTGGGCATAAATGACACAGTGCGATGCCTGCTGTCAAAGTGATGACGATATTACCTCGGAGCACTATTTCTGTGAATGTCCGGCTTACTCGGTGCTGACGTGGCGGGCGCTGGTACTGTAGGCACCTTATCACTGGACCGCTTATTCATATTTCTTCGTAAGACTGAAAGATTTCATTAAAAGGAACTTTACAAAGAGCTGACTGGAGTCATCTGCCCAAAACAACATCATGCGAAAAGGTTAGACGGTTATCAAGGATCAGCTCAAGAGGTGGAGGGAGAACTTCGCGATGGTTTTAAGCCATAAGCAAAGGTATCGAAAATAAATGAGCGATTCGAGGCATATGGTATAACAGTAGATTTATTTTATTTTAAGCTACAGCAAGTACTTGGATCAGGCTACTACTGAGACTGGCTGTGGATAAAAGTAAAGGGTAGATGCTAATTGAGAAGCAGTGGGAATTGGGGATTCATGTGTTGGACCTTGGAAGAGTCCTGATAAACTCATTGCTATCGAACATATTAAAATGCAAGATGTCAGACATTTTTAAAGTCCAGAATGACTACGATAGGGCTGAATTACGGCTGCTTCGATATTTTTAAGGACTGTAGCACTATCCATGTAGCGCTATCTAAGCAAAGCTGAGGAATTCAACGGGCAAATAGATCTTGGCATAGGGTTGTGGACCTTCACGTGATGATCCAGATGTTCAACCACACAACGGATCTCGTATGCAATACGAGCTGTACGCTGCCTTTTTACTATCACAAGACTGAAAGCTTTGACATTACCGACTGGCAATATTTCTGTCAAAGAACTAGATGGCTGTGATGAAAGGCTTTACGTCATTCTCATTCAACATAATATGGAAATTGCTTTTCAAACTGATGAACAACATGCACAATGTTACAAAGGACACCTTGATTAAGATTTATCTCTTTTGACACTTGTTTTGTTGACACACGAGCACAATCGGGTTTGACAATTCCCACCTGGGAACAGTTTTGTTGTTCTTAAATGGTGATTCGTCGATTCCCACAGCGACACTGCCTAAATCCCACAATTGAGTCGACCGACGACGCGTGAGCCTAACGCAGTAAATTAAGTTGTGTATAGTCAAAATTACAAATCACAGTCTACCACCCTGGCTGCGTATGACGATCTCACTTTCATTGCCCTTACCAGCCATAACGCTGACATAATGCCACCCTTTAAGTTGGGGTGCATCCGTGAAATCAGAGCTAGAAAGTGATGTGTATGACATCCTAATCTATGTTTTTCACCGATAGAGGACGCACGTGCTGACACGTGACCATGGCGCACGTGTTGCACCACTGTGAATAACAGGATGATAAGCCTGAGACACACCCATCTTTTCTGGTATTTCTTCTACTTAAAAGTGGGTGCGCGCCCTTAGTTCTAAGAGAGTGTTCGTTCCTTACGTGATATAGAGCATCCCCGCCTCCTCAAATCAGATAATCGTTGAGTTTGCAACTCGTGTGCATGATAATTAAATGATTGTTTGGAATTTGCACAGAAATTCGTTGGATTGCAGCAGGTATCCTGTATGTAATCGAATTTGGAGTAACGACGTTCTCCCGTTATGTTACTGATAGTTTAATTATAGCCTCTGTGCATTGTTTTGTTTCGTTTGATTGTAGTGGTAGCATTTTCCAGTAAATAGCATAAATTGAAAGAAACAAGGAGGAGTAAGATCTGAGTAGTTGAGTCTAATTTCAGGGCTTAGTCTTTGCGATGGGAGGCTGCAGGCTGATTGATTGAGAAATTGTTGACTTGGATTGGGCCAACAACGCAACAAACAAGTTCGTAGCGAAGTGCTTGCCTTACCTCTCAGTGGTGGTCCCCGGTAATAAACCCTTACTTATGCAGGCTAAAATGAGAAGGGCATGCTCGGCCAGTAGCATAATATTGGCCTACGCCGTCATAGAGCTGATGACCCAATACGGAAGGGGTTAAAAAGATGTCACGAACCAACTAATGGCCTATGAAGAAAACGGCTTCATTGTTGACGACCTTTGCAAACGTTTAAAGGACAACGATCTTCGGATCTGCACGTGGAATATTGGGACCCTTAACAGGCCTAACAATTAGCAGATGCCTTTGACTGCTATTATGGGTCCGACATAAGGAGGATTTATACGAGGGTTGTCTGAAAAGTTTCCTCAACGTATAGATAGCGGCACTCGTCAATAAAAGCCAGTGAATGCTAGTTGTGCATCTTTTGACAGTTACTTACCGAAGTTTCAGTCATTTTGGAAGCGCAGTTTTTAGCTGGCAGTCGTTTGAGTGAGTCGATGTGAGTGTTTTTTGTGAAAAATGGTAAAAATTGAGTATCGAGCTGTTATCAAATTCTTGTTTTTGAAAGGCAATACGCCTACGAAAATCAAAAATGAGTTGGACTCTGTGTATGGGGACTCTGCACCATCATTTACCACAGTGAAATTTTGGGCAGCTGAATTTAAACGTGGCCGTAAGAGCTTGGGAGATGATGAACGTTCGGGACGTCCAAAAACTGCAACCACTGACGATAACATTGCTAAAGTTCACCAAATGGTGTTAGACGACCGCCGAATTACGAGTAAAGTGAGAGAGATAGTAGAGGTTATGAAAATGTCCAAAGAACTGTTTGTCACATATTAAATCAAGATTTAGGCATGAGAAAGCTTTCCGCGCGTTGGGTGCCGCGTTTACTTACGTCAGACCAAAAACGTGTTCGAATGAACATTTCCAACGCTCTGTTGGAGCAGTTTAGGCGCAATAAATCCGAGTTTTGGCGCCAATTACTCGTAATTACTGTAGATGAAACTTGGATACACCATTATACGTCCGAAACAAAAATTCAGTCAAAACAGTGGACTGCAAAGGGCGAGCCGGTTCCGGTGATGGGGACTGTTTTTTGGGATAGTAAAGGAGTTATCTTAATCGATTATTGTCAAAAAGGAAAAACCATTACAGGAGCATACTACGCATCATTACTTGCAAAGCTGAAGACAGAAATTGCGGAAAAACGGCCACATTTGCAGAAAAGAAAAATCCTGTTTCACCAAGGCAACGCGCCGACTCACACCTCAGCGGTTGCCATGGCGAAAATCCATGAATTACGGTTTGAACTGCTTGACCATCTGCCTTATTCACCAGATCTAGCCCCAAGCGACTTCGTTTTGTTCCCTCATCTAAAAGCAGCGCTCGTAGGGCAGATATTTTTGTCAAATGAGGAGGCAATCACCTTCGTGAACAATTATTTTGCAGAGAAAAACGTCAAGTACTATTTGGACGGGTTAGAGAGATGGGAGCATCGCTGGGAGAATTGTGTAGAGTTACAAGGAGACTATGTAGAAAAATAAAAAAAAAAATTTGAGAAAAAATGTCTTGTATCATTGTTCGGTCGGAAACTTTTCAGGCAACCCTCGTACTTTCGTCATTGTTATAGGGAAAAGAAACAGCGCTTATCCAGATGCAGATTATCCAGATGCGGCAGACTTAGGTAAGAAGTCTTTAGCTTTCGACACGTGAGTGAGCATCTTATGGCAATCCGCCACAAGTAGTCTTGACCTAGGCCTAATATGTGCTCATGCCTCTACGGAAAATAAGGACGACGACACCGCAGAATGTTGTCCTTGACATATATATGTATATGTGTGAGTAGTGTCCGAAGTAGGAAAGGAGGACATCTTTGGTAGGACAGTTGGCAAGCGTAGCCTAAGCGACACCACATCTGGCAACGAACTCAGGCTTATTGTCTTTGCGGCGTGCGCAAGGGGACATGGCGGTCTTCGTATCAAGAAACACTAAATCAAATTAAATACATTGCGATAGACATAGTATTCTAGACGTTCGAACATTCCGGGCAGCCAACATTGTCTTGGATCACCACCTTGTTGCAGCCCAGGTGCGAATGCACATTTCCAAGCGCCACAACTGTGAGAAGATATAACGTAGAAAAGTTGGAATCGCAAGATGCCCCCCAGAATCATCGCCGAACGCGTATCCCGAAATTTCTTAACAACTGCTATGCTGCCAGCATCAAGTACCGAAGACCAGTGGTACCGTTGCCACTGTTTCATCAGAGGCGCCACAATTGATGTGCTGAGTTTCACTCGACCATCACCAATAAATCCTTGGTTTGATAAAGAATGCCGGCGCAAACACATGCAGTTAAACAAGAAGCACACAAAACGGGGCTGCAACAAAGAATGAGAGTCGCTCGTGAGCTCTACGAGCAGAAGAGACGGGAAGAGCAATGGCTCCTGCAGAAGAAGAAAAAGGAGCATGAGAAGCTCGCGATTGAAAATATTGAGAGGTTGTACTCCAGAAGTTTTATCAGCAGGTAAAGACAACGTGCCAAGGCAAGAAAACCACGTATTGAGATGAAAAGGGAAACCTTGTACTACTTAGAGTCACTGTAGGTGCTGACAATATGGAAAAACTTTTGCTGCAGACTGCATAACGGCGAAGAAGACCAACATCCCGCCGTCAGGCAGAGTAGACTATTCAACTTAGACGATGAGAGCCAAAACTTGCGTTCACCTGACCGGAACGAAGTAAGGACAGCAATATCCAAGCTTAAATCCAACAAATCAGCTTGATTTGACAGCTTACCGGTCGAGGTATTCAAATCTGCTGGAAATGACTTTGTGGAGAGCATGCACCAACCCATTTCTCAGATCTGGTCAGAAGAGTGTATGCCTGATGAATGGAAAAAGAAGACCTTCTTAACTTCGGCAAATATAGGGCTATTTTATAAGTCTCCTCAACATCGGATACAAGATCTGATCTGCCATATTGTGTGAACGTCGGAAACCCTTCGTTAACAACCTGATTGTCGGTTTCAGACCAGCAAAGTCCATAATCGACCAAATCTTCATACTCCGGGAGATCGTGGAAAAAATTCAAGAGGTCCAAATCGATTTCCACCATCTTTATGACAGCATTTATAGAAACGAGCTATATAGAGCCATGTCTAGTTCCGGTATTCCTGCCAAACCCGTCCGTCTGGGCAGAATGAAGATTGAGAACGTTCGGTGCTCCGTCATGGTCGGTAACAGCTTAACAGAGACCTTTGATGTTAAAAAAGGTTTTAGACAAGGTGACGCGCTGTCATGTGACTTCTTCAACATCATACTTGAAAGAATGTACGGAACTCACAAGCGAACACTGCAAGGACAATCTTTCAAAAGTCTGTGCAACTACTAGTGTAGGCCGATGATATCGTTATAATTGGGAGACCACAGCGGTAAATGAGGGCAAAACCGAGTACGCATATATGCTGTCACCAAGAAGGGACACACAACATCAAAGAATTGTCGAGGTACGACTAGTAAGGGAGTTTGTCTACCTTGGATCTGCTATAAATTGAGTCAACAGCACCTCAGCAGAAATAAAAGAAAGAATCACTCTTGCCAATCGCTGTTTCTTTGTGCTAAGAAGGCAATTGAGAAGTAAGGCCCTAGCCCGAAAAACGAAATAGACCTTGGTCATCCCAGTCCTACTTTATGGCACTGAAGCATGGGCTCTGTTGAAAGCGGATGAAGATATCTGCAGTCGTTTCGAGAGAAAAATCCTTAAAAAAAAATTCTGTCCTGTTTGCGTTGACGTTGAATTACATATACGAGCTCTATAGCGATATCGACTTAGCTAGAAAACTGCACATCATTCGCCTGGATGGCAAGGACATATAGAGCGAATGAACACCACTGCTCCGGACCGCAGAGTCTTTGGATTTAACCCAAAGGGACAACGCAGTGGATGAAGACTTTGCTTAAGTGGCGCGCACAAGTAGAAAGCGATCTTATCCGACTTGGAGTGCGCAACTGGAGCCAGTTAACTAAAGACCGGGCTAACTGGAGAGGCTTGCTAGTTGAGGTCTAGGTACACCCTGAACTGTAGCGCCATCTAAAAAGAAGCAGGAAGAGAAGAAGAAGAGTCTTTGGGATGATAGTATAGAAGCACCTTGGTGAATACATTTGAAATACACCGATATAGGGTGGTTTTTGGTATATCATTTATGGAATCACATGGAATATCTCTTCAAGGACTTCAACCTAGCAGGGAAAGTACTCATATATTCATATTTATATGTGCATACCTATTTTGTAATAGATTTTTCGTGAAAAGTACCGAAAAAGTTTTTTGGTCAGAAGCCTCAGGCAAGTAGAGTGAGCAGGATTTATTATCTGGATGTCTTATATGCGGTGGATGGTCCTAATACTCCAATGGATGATATTATTATGTATTTCGGTGTGGACGTGATGATATAACCTAGAAAGCTGGCATTACCTCTGCATAAAATATTTATGATGTAAAGGGATTTGATATATTGCCGCCTTTAGGCACGCATGTCCTCTTACTCACTTACTTGGATGGAGCTATAGTCCAGAGTACACCTGGGTGTCAACAAATAATTCTCTCCAGTTAACGTGGTCCTTGTGAAACTACGAGTACTTCCAGTTGCGCACTCTAAGAAAATTGAAGTCATCTTCCACCTACATAAGTTGAGGTTTTCTTCGACTGCGTTGTCTCCAAAGCCTGTAAGCGCTTTCAAAAAATCTTCTGTTCGAAGCCAAGAATATCTTCGTTAGATTTGGCTTCTACATCACAGAAAAGTACTGGAATGATGGATATCTAATATAAAGTATCCACAGTGTTTCTTGTCAAAGTCTTATTACTCAACCGTCTTATTTGCGGCCCGGGTCAACCCCGGACAGATTTATTATTGCTTATTGCAAGCTTATTCTTAGAACTAACAATTTTCAATTAAAACTAAAGATAAAAACTAAAGGGTGGGAGCGGTTAAAAAAAGTTAGGATGTGAGGCATAGGTGGAAATAAGAGTGTTTTTAAGAGAGAGTTTGGTGAGATGGTAGTCGAAGAGAGGCAGAATATCGTTAACTTCACGAAGCATTCTAGACATTGGCTCCAAGTGTCCGTAATTCGTTCGGTGAAGATTGAGCCGGAAAAGTGGCACAGACCTAAGATTGCGTGGGTTGGTATTAAAAGAAATAAGTCGAAGTAAAGGAGGACAATCGATATTCCCAACTAAAATTTGATGAATAAAAAGAATGTCGGCAACTTTTCGACGTATAGAAAGGGGTTGTAAATTTATAAGTTTCAGCCGGTCGGTATAAGGCCGGCTAAAGAATAAATAATTGACAAGTGTAACTCTTTGTTAGGTTCTGATGAGGTGTCATGATCAAAATTAATAAACAAAATCTAGCTATAGCTGTCTATGTAGTGCATTCCTTCTAAATGACAGCATAAACTTGGATTTTGCCTTCAGGCAATCTCTTTTTTGTCGTTTGTGTCTCAAGACTTGTAAACGCACCAGTGACAACTCGTTGCGACCCCAATGTTTTTAGAAAGTTGTATGCGAGTTTCGAACATTTTTCTAAACTGCTTTTTCGCATCACAGGCCGCGGTGGAATTCCTTCTGGCCTTTCTGGAGCTGTGAACATCCTCCACAGTCATCCAGCACAATCTGACTAGTTTGGCAGGGATGCCACGATGCCACACCAAAAAATGGCTCCATTTGGCTCGTCTCTTTAGGTCCTGTCATAGGCGACCTTGCAATCGATAAAGAGGTGGTGCAAATCGATCTGAACTTCTGGGGTAGCGTGAATATTCGGTCAAAAGCGGCATTAAGATCGGTGAAAAATAGTTTGAGGCGTTCACACACTATGGCAGAATGTTTTGAGCAATGTAAAGGAGGCTGATCTCTACAGGTTTCTGTTCGCGCCTTGTTAAGTTGTCTTTACCTTTTGTTAAGTTGGATGTTTTTGTCTCCTCTTTTGCTCGTAGAGCGAACGAGCCGCTCTTGTTCTTCTATGAAGTGCTGCTTCTTAGGCCAGCCATTTTGTTAAATGTGTTTGCTTCCACTCTTCATCAAACCAAGGATTTAGTGCAGGTAATCACTTGAAATCAAGGACATCTATTGCGGTATTTTAGACAGATTCTTGGTAAGAGCGTTGGCGAGAGGTTGAGAGATACGCGATTGGCAAAGGCTTTGGAGGTTCGATAGCAGCCGTTCAACATATACAGGGTGTCCCAAAAATCAATGTCAAGCCGGAAACGGGTGATAGGTCAAGTGGTGTCGGTTATCAAAAAATTATAAAAAAAAATCTAAGTCATGTACTTTTAAAATTATTGGCACTCAAAAAAAAAATCGAGAAATCTGACACCCTGTGACGATCTTTCAAGTACTGTGATCGCAAATCTTTACTTTTCTTCGATTTTTTTATTGTCACTTAACCCTGAGTAACTGTTCTGTAAATTACGGTCCAAAATTGAAACATAATTATATCGGTTTTAACCAAAATATTGCTTTTCTGTCCATCCATGTATCTGAAAATCATTAATCACCTAACTTGAACTGACTGTACTGACAAAAAAATGTACTGTGCCATTTTGGGAAGTATCTTTAAAAGATGGCGTATTTAGTCTAGATTCCAAAATGGTATGACACTTGCTAGAGTAACGCTTCATTGAGGACAAGCAAAATATTTTGTTAAAGAAACCCGATTCATAGTTAATTCTTTTTAATAAGTTAAAATGAGTATCAAGTGTGAGCGAGACAGACAGTGACGCTGTGATTGAGACGGATAAATACGCCATTTCAACTGAAACTATAGCTGTCGATAGTGGCGTTCTGTCCAATTTGTCGATGTTGTGTGCCACTTCTTGTTGACAGCATATACTTGGTTTTGGCCGCATTAATTGCTAAACCCATTTAAGCAGCTTCCGTTTTAATACTAGCGAACGCACCGGTGACAGCCCGCTGAGTTCTCCCAATTATGTCGATATCATCGGCGTACGCTTGTAGTTGCACAGACTTTTGCAAGATTGTACATACGAGTACCTCTAGTGTTCAGTTGTGAGTTAGACACAATTCTTTCAAGTGTGTTGTTAAAGAAGTCACATGGCAGAGCGTCACCTTGTCTAAAACCTTTTTTGACATCAAAGATCTCAGTCAAGTCGTTACCGCCTTGACGGAGCACCGAGTGTTCTCAATCGTCATTCTGCACAGACGGACGAGTTTGGCAGGGTTACCAAAACTATATATTCTATAAATGCTGACATATGCGGCGTTAATATCGATGAAAAGAAGGTGACAATCGATTTGGACTTCTTGAGTTTTTTTCCAGGATCCCCGGAGTGTGAAGATTTCGTTGACTTTCCTGGTTTGAAACCGCACTGATAGGAACCAATCAGGTTGTTGGCCAAGGGCGATGTTGAGGCGACTTACACCTGCATAGTTGGCGTAGTTGAAGGGGTTCCTTTTTTGTGGATCGGGACATAAACTCTTCTGACCACTCGTTAAGTTTTTAAGAAAATGGGACCGAGAAAGAAAGAAAGGTTTTTGGGCTCAGTGGTTATTTCGATCCATGGGTGGCATCCAATATTTAATGCGGAGACTAATTACATTTAGTGTAATTGGACTTGTTGTTGTATTCTAGGCAAAGACTCATCCTACGTGAATTTAGTTGCTGGAAAAAAGAATGTCTTTCCGGCGAAGCTGGTATTGAATCCCGAACCGTCCGATTTGGAAGCCAACACACTACCACTAGAGCCACGGCCCCCTACTATCTGAGAAATGAGTTGGTGCATGTTCTCCACGAAGTTATTGGATATTTCGACGGGTAACCCATTAAGTTCAGCCGATTTGTTGGAGTTAGATATTGCAAACGCAAGTTTTGGCTATCATCGTGCTTTTTCATATTCTCAACACTGACTGTGACTCTGCTATAAGGTTTCCTTCTTTATTTCCATAGGTTTCTGTACGGATCTTCTTGCCTTGACACGTTATTTCGTATTTTATTTCTGGAGTATAAGCTCACAATATATTCAATCGCGCGCTTCTAATGCTCCTTTTTCTTGTTCTGAAGAAGCCGATGTTCTTCCTGTCTTTTCTGCTCGTAGAGTTCAAGAGCGGCTTTCGTCATTCGTTGCAGCGCCGCTGTGTACGCTTCATCATTTGCAGCATATGCCTACTGGGATTTTTTATCAAACCCTAGTTGGATGAAACCCAGCACATTCTACCTTGGTTTCGCAGTTACAAGAACTAACGACAATGGCGCAGAAATTAGACGCAGAACTGCTATTGCCAATCCCAGTTATTTGGGCTCAAGAAGCCTCCTTCATAAGACAAATTTGGCTTTATAGCCTGCTCTAGTATCTCAGAGGCTTGGACCTTGTCGAAAGCGGTTGAGGAAGCACTCAGCACTCTAGAGAGATTTTCCGACTCGTTTGGATTGGCGCGCTGTACAGAGTCATCGGTCAGGTCAAGCGTTTTCGGAACTAACATTTGAGATGGCTGGGCCATGATGAGCGAATGGATACCACAGCTTAATTCTAACTCCGAGGGACGATGCAGCTGAGGACGACCCCATCAAGCCAACTTGGAGTGTGACACTGGAAGCATCTGACGAGAGGTCGTGTTAACCGGAGCTCAGACTGTAGAGCCATCTAAATAAGACTTAAATATGAAATAGCCAAAATGCCACAAACCAAGGGGAAGAATAAAGCACCCAAAGTATCTGGCACAGCTTTGAGGAAAAATACAATAAATAAAGTGGTGGTGAGACGATGTCGGTGGCAGTAGCAGTGCGGGACTTTAGAGGATGTTTCTTCACAATTTGTACACAGATAACAAGAAATAGAAGAAGTTCACCGTCGAGGCACAGGCTTATATTTCGGCAAAATGAAGAAAAAACTCGCAAGATATTCAATCGCTGATTCAATCAACCAGGGAGCTTGCTAACTGGGATGAATGAAATTTTAAGTAGATCTTAGGACCAGATTCGAAGTCGTTTGTAAGGCACGAACTTCCCCTTTGGTGAAGGGTCGAGGCCTATCTAATACCTCGGCCATTCTGTGGGTCATGGCACTCGGTTGCAATACAACTCTACATCAAGCAGACCAATTGGTTCCATAGCAATCCCATGGTTTAGCACAGGTCGTAGACACATATGCTAAGCCATGAGATGTCCAAGTACCATTAGGTCTATTCTCCCCGCGATTTTGGGTACAAACCTACAGTCACCACGATACTCCTACAAGGGGGCCAACTCCTAGATCAGGCCGGAACAATAGTTCCGGGGGCTCCTGACCATCTGTGGTACCAGAATATAGCTTCCGTTCTAGCTTCGCAACCTTGCGGTCACTTCCAGTTGGGCACCTCATTGCCCAGGACTGGCGGCTTTTCAACACATTTAAAATTTCCTATGTTCCAACCGCTAGCTGCCTACTGCGTCTTCTATTAAATACCTCTTTTGCAAAACTACGGGTTCTTTCGAACCGTACGGTAGCAGTGATAATTCCACTGACATCGTAGACCTCACCATTAAAAATGATTCCAATAGCCTGCAAGTCCCTAATGTCAGCGTAATTGCGACCGTCACATAGGACATGAAGCCAGCCCTCATAGGTGGCTCCACATGAGCAGCTCGCAACCCCGCTAAGCCCTCTCTTATGCAAGAATGCATTAAGAAAGCCATGCCCGGTCAACAAAAAGCAGAGGCTGAGGGTAAAGTTCCGTTCGGGAAATACTCTCATGGTTAGCACATCGCTTAGGAAGCCGTAAGTAACCCTGCCATTTCCGCTAGCATCCCATCTAGATTGCCATTTGGATAGAACACATGCGTGTAGAAAGGTTTCACGCTGCTTCAGGGATAGGCCATCCACTTCTTCCGGGGAAACCCAATCGCGCTCATTTAGAGGGAGACCTTTTCTGATCTTGAAAGCAATACCACGACGTATCACTTCCAGATCCAGAGGTGGCACTCCCAGCAAGACCTGCATTGCCTCTGTGGAGACAGTGTGGCAGGTAAACACCCAAGTAAGGCGATTCTTTGGCAAGACAAGATCCTCTTACGACCATCTAGAGTCATAACTCTGTCGTACCATATCGATGCTCCATATGTTGCACAAGCAACAAAAAGGCCATCGTATATGACACGGACAGAGCCCAGTCGGATCGCAAAATGCGCCTTACCTGGCCTACAGTACTCAGCATGCGTTGTCTGATTCGAACCAGGTGAGTCATGAAGTTCAAACACCCACCCAACGTTATGCCCAGATTTGTGACCTCAGTCACACATCTAATGCTAACGCCGTTCAAACTTATCGCAGGAGCCCGACTTCTTGTATTCAATTTGCCTTTGAGCTTCATTGAAACAGTCTAATCCTGCGACACACTTACCCCAACGCTTTCTCCTCATTCAGCAACTCAGCTTCAGAGAAGCGGGTCATCTGCGTAGGCGCAGCACCCACAGAGCACGTTTAGTCGCCACAAGAGTGGGTCCATCATCAGGTTCCAAATAATAGGACCACAGATGGACCCCTGGGGGCAACAATAATTGAGACGCTGTAGTGCCTATTTACCACACTAGCTTTTCTGTCGGAGAAATAGCCTCCCCAAAGCCCAATTTCCCGACAGCGAAATTCCTGCAATCTGGTTACTATTTTCTGCCAGTTCAGGTTATGCTCTCCGAAACCCTTGGTTCCGTCATGCTCTCCGAAACCCTTTTCACCATAACCCTTCCAGCACTTTTCCTAGTACTGGAAGCATCCTGATGCCCCGATAAGATTTAGAGTCAGACCTATTCTTATCGGTGAACTTCAGGAGCACAACCACCCTTGCCTCCTACCAATCCTTGGGGGAGTAGCTGCAGGCAATGCATTTACTATAACGACAAAGCAGGTATTCTGGGACGGCCTTCCAGGGATCATGTCAATTGTTAGAAGCAAAGTTTCTCCAGTGAGACTCCTTTGTGCTGATAATGAAACGTTTATACTCAGCGAGCCCTTGCCGAAAGGCAATATCCAGCTGAGCCAGGTTCTCAGCGTTAGCCGTCCTAGCTCTTTGGAATCGCTTCCTTAGGTTTCTAACAACCCTTCGCTTCTCTGTCAGACAGCGGTTTCACCAGCTTACCCTTTTTTGATTCACCCTACGGCTCCTCTCAAAGAGTATTGATGTGCGCGATTTGCCAGTCGATGTTTAAGCTACCGTACACTTGCGGTGTCAAGGAGGAAACCTTCGTTAGTAACGTCAATGTCGCTTTTACCAACGTTAAACGCATCAAAGGTATACACCTCACTCGGCTCGTTGATAACATGGGCATTACGCGCAGCGACCCATACACCAAGAACATTCCCCCTGTTCTGGCTCCGGTTAACCGTTGGGAGTCCAGATTCCTTACTAAACCAAAGAGGGGAGGTTGCACTGGCGTCAACACCGATAATGAGTGGTTCACTGCCGGCAAGGGATAACAAACCATCCATATACTCAATATATGGGTCGATTACCTCACTGTAATCACCTCTTTCGTTGGAGGAAACAGGCACACAAACTAAGTTGACATCAGTTATAATAATTGCAGCTTTTCCTCTGGTATCAGAGAAGACCCGCATTCCTGCAGGCAAACCCCTAACACATCCATTAGATGTGTAGGGCTCCTGAACCTGGGCAATGCTGCAGCCCTGCCTAACCATTTGAACTCCTAAGTCGACCCCTACGTAAAAGCGCCCTGACAGTTTTGTTGGACGATCTTCATCGTCCTAATTCCTTGCTGCCAACCTTGCCAATGTAGCTACATGCGTGGAGCAGTCGGTTGACCCCATAAGGTGTTCAGCCGGTCGTCTTCTTTCAGCACAGTTTCTGCACTGCATAGCCCCCTTGCAGCTGACGGCCTTATGGCCTTCTTGTCCGCAGCGACGGCAAATGTCCTCCTTAAAAGGACTGTCAGCAATACCATGCCCCAGGGAAAAGCAGCGGAAACATCCCACTCTGACCTTATATTCCCTTACCGGGAACGAAAACCATTTAATGTACCATCTGCCCGTGCTACGTAAGGCGGCAAACGCGACAGTGGAAATTATAACAACAGAGTTCAAGAGCGTCCAAAACGGAATGTAATTAAAATCTATGGCAGTGTTACGTAGCTTTGTGGGAGCCAGGTCGACATATGACGCACAGTTTACGGAATTGCATATCCAAAAGATCAGCATATCGCTTGCATCGATTTTGAAAAAAATTTCACATAGACCTTACTTGGGCGGTGCTAAGACTCAAAATGTACCCGAGACATATATAAGACTTATAAGCGTTTTGTACGAGTATGATGACGATAGTTTAATCCACGGCAGGAATAATCGCAGAATTCGAAGTTAAAGTTGGAATACACCAGGGCAGTGTACATAGTCCATTGCTTTTTAGTTAAAGTAGCATAGTAACGAGTCCGGGATGACATCTCTTCTTTTCACCGATGAAAGGGCTACCATAAGCAACGATGTAGTCCTTCAGGAAACTATTAGCAATTTCAGAATCAATCGTACTAAGGCCGAATATCTGTTTTTGTTGTTTTGTTCTGTTTTTTTTTGACACACACCAAGGGCCAAGATCGCAGTTTTGAATTAAAAGCTTTGTTACAAAGCTATTGGTCTTGTCGTTGCTTCTTCGATGTTACATGCGCTCAATTTCTTTCCTCTCCTGCTGATTATTTAGCATATAGGCCTGTAAGAACACCGGGATTTAAAAGGTCCTTAACAGTTCAGATATGACTAGCATACATAATACTACCTTGATCAAAAAGTTCCCGACCACAACCACCGCGTGGCGCTCCCATTGTTCCGATTTGAGTTCTGTTTTCTTCTGTGTTTTTTGTTAAGTTGGTAAATCTGTTGTTGACATTCCCTCTAAATTTTAGCGTCATAGCTTGACATTTGCAAAAGTTACGTAGCCAAGAGTACATCTGTCAGTGTGTGTGTTGGCGATGTTTTACAATTTTAGAAATGGATTTAAATTTGCAACAACGAACTTGTACGTAACAAACGGATTTAATGGTGCGCGAACGTTGGAAATGTTGAAAAAGTGTTCCGGCAACGATTCTCTAAAGAAAACGGTCGTTTACCAGTGGCACGAGCGGTTCAAAAGTGGTCGTGAATCAATCGAAGATGATGAACGCAGTGGCAGACAATCGACATCGAAAACCGACGAAAACATTGATGAAGCACGAGTAAAAGAAATGTTGGTCAATATTGCGGTTATTAACCATCAGAGAGATAGCGGAGGACTTCAACATTAGTTATGGATTCGTCCAAGACACACGTCGTGTAGCAGCAAAGTTGGTGCCAAAAGACCTCAATTTCATGCAAAAAAGAGACCGTGTTGACGTCGCAAAAGAGATGATTTGCGAGGCTGAATCCGATCCCACATTCATCAAAAGGATCATTACTGGAGACGAGACGTGGCCGTGGGTTTATGAGTCGAGCCGAGACAAAAAAAAACACGTCGTTTTCAGTTAAAAAAGAAGGCAATGCTCACGGTTTCCATGGATTACAACGGTGTAGTGCATTATGAATTTTTGCCAGAAGGCCAGACAGTAAAAAAAGAGAATTATTTGGGCGTTATGAGACGTTTGCGTGAAGCAATTCGCCGAAAGAGACCAGAATTGTGGGCAGAAAACATGATAACGCACAGTCGCACAGTGCCATCATGCAACAAATACCATCCAACAGCCACCGAATTCACCTGATTTGGCTCCCTGTGACTTCTTTCTGTTTAATCGAGTCCCTCGTAAAAAACCACGAGAACGCGTTTCAGCAGCCGCGCCGAGAGGAAGTAATGGAAAAATCGCAGGAAGCACTGATGGACACACCGAAAACCGAATATAAAAAATGTTTCGAGGATTGTATCAAACGCTGGCATAAGTGTGTTGCAGTTGATTACTTGCCACACATTTGCAGGGGATTACTTTAAAGGGGACAATATACTAGATGGAGTGAAAAGTGACCTCCTTGGGAATTAAAATTTTTTTTAAATGTTGGTCTGTAACTTCGTGCGGTTTGCTAAGAGATGGCGTAACTTGTATTATTCCATTGGAACATGCGTTGGAAAGCTACTGTCATTGTACGTCATTTCAGTATATGTCATTCATTTGAAGCGTAAACAACAATAATTTTTTCACTCAAATATGTCGAACTTTGTGCCTAAAAAAGTGTTTTTGCGGGGAGTTCTTCTTCATTACTTTAATATGAAGAAAACTGCTGCCGAAAGTTTTGGTGGAAGTTTATGGTGAACATGCGCTAACTGAGCGAATGTGCCAAAAGTGGTTTGCACGATTTAAAAGTGGTGATTTTGGCTTGGAAGACGATGAACGTCCTGGCCAGCCAAAAAAGTTTGAAGATGAAGAACTGGAAGCATTACTCTATGAAGATTGTTGCCAAACACAAGAAGAGCTCGCAGAATCTTTGGGTGTCACTCAAGCAGATATTTCAAAATGTTTAAAAGCAGCTGGGTATATTCAAAAGCAAGGAAATTGGGTTCCACATGAACTCAGGCCGGTTTTGCATGTCCGAAATGCTGCTGGAAAGCCACAAAAGGAAGTCATTTTTGCATCGGATTGTTACTGGTGATGAAAAATGGATCCATTACGATAACCCCAAGCGCAAAAAATCATATGTGAAACCCGGCCAACCAGCCAAATCAACGGCAAAGCCGAATATCCATGGCGCGAAGGTAATGCTCTGTATTTTGTGGGATCAGATGAGTGTGCTGTATTATGAGCTGCTAAAACTGGGTGAAACCATCAATGGAAAACGCTACCGAACACAATTAATCCGTTTGAAGAGAGCAGTGGCCGAAAAACGCCCGGAATATGCGACCAGACACGAGGCAATAATTTTCCATCATGACAACGCTCGGCCCCACGTTGCTATTCCGGTTAAGAACTATTTGGAAAACAGTGGATGGGAAGTCTTACCCCACCCGCCTTATAGACCAGACCTTGCTCCTTCTGACTACCATTTGTTACGGTCGACGCAGAACGCCCTCACTGAAATACGGTTCACATCAGAGCAGAATATCAAAAATTGGCTTGATTCATTCTTGGCTGCCAAGTCGGAGCAGTTCTTTTGGGATGGGATCCACAAATTGCCAGAAAGATGGGAAAAAGTCATAGCTTCAGATGGGCAATACTTTGAATAATACTATTGTACATGTTTTTCTTAAATAAACGTTATATACCCAATATTATTCAACATAGTCCCCTTTTAGTTTGATCCACTTATTCCAGCGATTTTCCAACTTCTTGATCCCGTCCGAAAAGTAATTTTCGGGAAGGTCTGCAAAATACTCCTCCGTGGTGTCGATGATTTCCTAGCGTGTGCTGAATTTTTTATTGATGAGCCAGCTTTTGAGGTTTGGGAAGAGATAATAGTCCGAGGGATCCAAATCCAGTTACCAAACGAGTCAAAAGTCCGCCCGATCCGGCATCAGCAAATCCAAACACTCTTTCGAAGTGCTCTCGCGTTCGTGTTTTTGGTCAAAAGTTAGCATTCGCGGCACCCAGCGGCAGGATAACTTTTTCATATGCAGAATATTGCCCAAAATATAGAGTGTGCGCTCAGTACTAATCTTTGTGGTATCTGCTAGCTGGCGCACCTTCACTTTCCGGTCAGCCAACACCATTTCATGTATTTTTTTGACATTGTCCTCTGTAACCTCATCGGAGGGCCTGCCGCTGCGAACTTGATCGGTAGTGGAGTTGCGTCCACCACGAAACTTTCAAAATCAATATTTGACGGTGTAATCCTTCGGAGCATTAGCCCCATAATATTTATCCAACTTTTCTTTTGTTTCCCTCGCCGTTTTGCCTTTCAAAAAATAATGTTTTATGAGAGAACGAAAATCGTTTTTGTCCATACTCAACATGATGCCAAACACGTCAACAACAATCAGCTGTCAAAACAAAACTAAAGACAGTATCGCACTGAAATTTGGCATGTCTTCCTAAATATGAACGGACTTCAAGGCACCATAACCTTTTTTGCAGTAGCAGCGCATTCTGCCAGTCAAGGATGTCACTTTTCATTCCATCTAGTAGATTTAAATGAATAAACTTGTATTTCCAATTTTCTGAATACATTCTTTTTGATCAAGGTAGTAGAGGGCATGCATGCATTTTAGGAACCAACGCAATCATGCCAATAACATCAATCCCCCAACTGCTGAAATTTTCTGGAACTTGGGGTTCAAATATGTAGTTCCTGACATAAATTTTGTATGTCCAATTTCAAGTACTTGTTTAGGTCTTTGTGACAGATTCGTATAAGCCACTAGACTGAATTATTTGTCAATTGTTTGGCACCACATCTGATTCAGAGGACTCCCTTGTTTTAAATATCACATACACATGTACATAGCCGTAAATTTCTAGCTCATCCGAAGAATGTACAAAACCGCATAAATGCCTCCTCTCGAGGGAACCTGCTCAACGAGACGTTATTAATTGCATTCGAATGGGAATAGCTTGTCTTTAAGGCCACACGGACGAAAACACATAAAGATGAGCATTTAAATCCCCAGAGCCCGATCCGATGATTTGCTCAATGCACACCACGCAACCAAACAGCCAAACAGCCAAACAGCCAAATAGCACAGAGAAGGGGCACAGTAGTATCAATCAAAACAAAAAACCCTAAGCCAAAGATTTGACATGGATCAGTAATCTAATACCAGATTACGATTCTCAAACTCAAAAGAGTGGTTGTGGGTGCATTTCGTGAGATGGGGATGTTCTTTCACCCTCGCTTTCCATTTCTGCTTTCACTTTACCCCAAAAGGCAGAGATCTATTCATAGTCGTAGTCGCACTCGTACTGAGTGGGTGGCATCCAACCAACCATTCATCCATACATCTATCTATCTATCCATCCGTCCAACCATACATCCATCCATATGAGTATGTACGAGTAGTACATCTACGAGTATCTAGCCATCCGTCTAACAATATTCGTATACGAGTACAACCTTCCAACCATTCAAGCACGAGCAGGAGTATCAGCGCCTTTACCAAAGGTGGTAGTTTTCATTTTTCCTTTTTCCGCTTTCCGTTTTCCGTTTTCCATAATATTCCATTCATGACGTGGCACATAGGTACTGTAAAGGATCAGGGTTGTATATTTAGTGGGTCGTCATCGTCAACATCTCTGTCGCTTCTCGTCTGTTCTTCGGTACGTGTGGATAAATCCCAGCGAGGACATCGAGGGTGCCGTTCATTGTTGCAGAAAATAAGAATTTTCGCTTGATGGGTACTCGTATTACAAATATATTCCTCCAGTGCTGGCGCTTATGCTGCTCCTGGAGCTCTCTTTGACATGCGCCTTCTACAAATTTTCTGTTTTTTTTTTTTTTTTTTCTTTCTCGGTTTCGCAGTGGATTTCTTTTATTTTTTATTTTTTTTTGTTTGTTTGCTCACTTCTCGTTTCGTTCTTATCTGCGAGATGTCGTATGTAACTCTAGGCTGTTGTTTTCATTTTTGCCAGCAGGATATACGATATCCTTTTTTTCGGTTTTTTTTTTTTTTTTTGTTCATCTTCTCTCGTCCTATGCCCTTCTGATATCCAGAGTCACATTAAGGTTGACAGTACCAAGGGTCAAATGGGGAAAGGTGGCAAACGAATAAAAACAAAAAAAAAGAAGAAGGGATTATTACCAAGTGAGGATGGTTTGTGGGTGATGGGTGGATGGTACGAGTATACTCGTAGTCGCATAGAAGGGTGGTATTGAAAGGTGATACTCCTGCGGCGTACTTATGGCATCTTTTTAAATGATAATTTATTCAGCTGGAGAAGAGATCTGAATGAGAGATTATGCGTTTTGTTTGGTCCTTTTTTTTTTTGTTTCGGGTGATAAAAGGCATGCAAGCACGATACGATACGAGATAAACAGTACAATCAGCAAGAAACAGAAAAGAAAATGGCATTCGGAAGGACATTATCATTCAGATGGACATTATACGAAAGGGATTTTGGTGTTTCACGTTAGTTGTATTATAATAAAGGACGGTAGTTTAGTTTGATCTCGAATACTGATTTGGGTGCGGCAAACACTATATTGGCTATTAAGGGCAACCTTCCACTGACTTCATTGTTGAATTCGACTGGTTAACTGATAGGGTCTATGATAAGATGGCAGAGGAAAATGTTCTGAACAATGTCTTATTATTTATGGGTTGCGCACAAAAGAACTCAATTCTGTTGTTGTAGTTGAGCACTTTTTAAAATGCCATATGGACCTAAATGCCACATCAACGTTGTAATATTGCCATGCTTAGCTCATGTTGTTGTAAGAAAGAAGAGAGGCATCATGCAACGCTTATGGCAGCCTCGATAAAACTACAAAAATTTAGAAAATGGAATAGAAAGCTAGTATGTGGCTACCATATCCCTAAATTCATAAACGGAGTTGGTCAATCAACTGTCAACAAGATTGATCACATTCCAATCAACGTCAGACGCTTCTCCAGAATTCTGGATATCCGAACTTTCCGGCGAGTCCACATCAACTTGACTTAGTATCGTCGGTGTTTGTGTTTTTTGTGTTTGTCTTTCTTTGTAATGACTCGGGAATTCAGAGTCGATGTTGCCAATATACGCGGGCTAAAAATTAATCACTTTTCTGCGTACGTCCACGTCTGTAAATACATACCAGCTGTTTTGGCACTTAGTGAAATATGGGCAGATCCCCGCCCACACCTCTCAAATCACTCTGATCTGAAGCTAGTGTCATTATTCCTCTCTCACCGCGGTCTCGCCATTTACGTCCGTAGTGATGTAGCTTACCAAACTCCACCACAATGAAGTCCCTGTTCCAATCCGGAATTCAATTTCATGTGGTTAAAGTTCCATCTCCGTAAGCAAATCATCCACTACTGCTTTATTCACAGAAGCCCTAAACTGGACAGCAACTCGACCTTTCACGAGTTTGATGTGCTGTCTGACTCCACTCAAAGAATTGTATCCCTGTATCCTCATACTGAAATCGTGATTACTGGCGATTTCAAAACACACAATTCTGGTTGGCTTCGACATTCTGGACAGACAATACTCGAAGGACGGTGTATTGAGATCTTCGCTGCGGAAAATAACTTAACCCAGCTTGTAAATGAGCCCACACGAATACCAGACGTTGACAGTCATACCGCTAATACCCTTTACTTGCTTTTAACTTCTCACCCTGACCAGTACCGCGTTGATGTGCTCTAGGCTCGTCGGACCATTGTGTCATAACAGCTAAATTCTCGTACACAGTTAGAGAAAAGATTCCTGAAAGAGCCATATGGCAATACGAGAAAACCAACTGGAGCGGACTTAACAACTTCTTTAGGAATTTTAACTGGTCGTTATGTTTCCTTGATATCCGACGTGGATGCCGCTGCTGACATGATCACAGAAACTATTCTCTTTGGAATGAGATGCTTTATCCCTCATCGGATGAAGTGTATCAAACCAAAAAAAAAGGCATTGCACGACCCGAGCTGTAAAGATGCTGTCAGGGTTAGAGAATTGTTTTTTCGGTCCTTCAAGACCAACCCAACAGAGGAAAACCGAAAAAAGTTCAAACGAGCCAGAAATGACTGCAACGTCTTTCTCAAGCGTGTGAAATTCCAATACGACCAAAAACTGAGGCAAAAAATACTGCAATGCCCCAAAGGCAGTAAACATTTTTGGTCATTCGTCAAAAATATTAGAAATTCTACCTCATCCTTCATCAATGGGACGAATCGACTTTCGCATTCGTGTAGTAGCAATAGTATTTAAAGATCTCAATATGCAATAAATCCGCTGGTCCAGATGGTATATCTCCCCTTCTTCTGTAGAGGTGTTCTTCCACGCTGGCAAAACCACTGCGTAAGCTTTTTCATCAATCCTACTCTTTAGGACCCTTTCCGAGCAGATGGAAAACAGCATTTGTCCAGTCTCGTATCTAAAGAAGGCGAATCTTCTTCGCTCTCCTCCTACAGACCCATTGCCCTTACGTCCCTTCTTTCCAATGTCATGGAAACGCTGATAAACCATCAGTTAATGAAATAACTCGAAACACGAAAACTTCTCAATGACCGGTAGCAGGAACCAAAGCGTAGATCAATCTGGAGAAGGTAAGATAGTTGTACTTGATACGAGTATTTCTAAGGCATTCGACAGAGTTTGGCATCGGGCTCTTTTGCCGAAAATGCGTGCTTTTGGGATCGACGACTCTCTTCTTCAATGGATGGTTTCAAGCCTATTGTTCACAAAATAAATGCTGGTGTGCCCCAGGGCCCCGTTCTGTCTCCGACACTCTTTTTAATTTTCATTAATGATCTCTAGTCTGCTACTTCCAATCCAATATATTTCTTTGCTGACGGCAGTACTCTCTGCTTTTTATATTTGTTCCCGGACTCACGTTCCTGCTCTTCGGCTGTAGAACATGAACTGCAGCATATGTTAAGCTCATTAAATTTCGGTATTAACGCATAACCAATTGAGGAACTATCAACCCAGTGGAATTTAATGCTTCCAAAACACAATGCTGTCTGCTGTCATTAAAGCGAAATTCAAATACCCAACCATTATCCATGAATGGCACTTACATCGTCGAAATCGAAACACTTTCCATACTCGTATGTCTGTGATAACTTACGTTGGAATGACCACATATTCGATGGCGCCAATAATGCTGCGAATGTCAAAGATTCCTCAAGCGATGTAAGAAGAGCCCAAAATTGGAGTACAATGCCCACATCTGGTCAGGTGCTTCTAAAACATCTCTGCACGTGCTAGATAGGATTTAAAACCGTGCGATAAAACTCATAGGTGATGCTAATATCACCCAGTCAATGGACTCCCTCGAACACCGACGAAATGTCTCGTGTCTCACTTTGTTTTATCGCTATTTCCACCAGCAGTGCCCCACTGAAATCCCCAGTAGCATTCCGCCTATTCAAACTTTCAACCGTAAAACCGTCTCGGTATGATTGCTCATCAGTATACCCTCAAGCCCACTTTGGACGTACTCTAAAATATCGTGATTCTTTCCTAAGCCGTACAACTCGCTTATGGAATGCCCTGCCGATTTCTGTGTTTCTTGGTCGTTATAGCTTACAAACATTTAAAAACAATGTACATCGGTACCTGTTTTTTCATCCTCCCTAAATTTCTGTGTGTACGAACATTTTAAGGGTACAAAACCCCTTTAGCGCGCGTCGATTATAAAAAAAAAAAAAAACTGGTTGCAGCCAAACTTGATCAAAAAGTTCCCGGAATGCATTCAGAAAATTGAAAATACAAGTTTATTCATCTAAATCTATATTTTCCCCTTCAGAGTAATACCCATAGCCTGCAACACACCTATGCCAGCGCTTGATACAATCCTCGAAACATTTCTTATATTCGGTTCTCGGGATGTCCATCAGTGCTTCCTGCGATGTTTCCAGTACTTCCTCCCGGCTGCTGAAACGCGTTCCCCGTAGTGGTTTTTTACGAGTAACTCGATTAAACAGAAAGAAGTCACAGGGAGCCAATTCGGTGGCTGTTGGATGGTATTTGTTGCATGATGGCACTGTGCGACTGTGTGTTATCATGGTGCAAAATCCACGAGTTTTCTGCCCGCAATTCTGGTCTCTTTCGGGGAATTGCTTCACGCAAACGTCCCATAACGCCCAAATACCAGTAATATTCTTTGTTTACTGTCTGGCCTTCTGGCAAAAATTCATGATGCACTACACCGTTGTAATCCATGAAAACCATGAGCATTGCCTTCTTTTTTGACTGAAAACGACGTGTTTTTTTGGTCTCGGCTCATTTGGTGAACGCCATTCACTTGCCTGATGTCTTGATTCCGTGTCGTACTCATAAACCCACGGCCACGTCTCGTCTCCAGTAACAATCCTTTTGATGAATGTGGGATCGGATTCAGCATCGCAAATCATCTCTTTTGCGACATCAACGCGGTCTCTTTTTTGCATGACATTGAGGTCTTTTGGCACCAACTTTGCTGCTACACGACGGAAACCCAAATCATTAACCAAACTGTCTTGGACGGATCCATAGGGAATGTTCTAGTCCTCCGCTATCTCGCTGATAGTTGATTTGCGGTTATTGACCAACATTTCTTTTACTCGTGCTTCAACAATGTTTTCGTCGGTTTTCGATGTCGCTGGTCTGCCACTCCGTTCATCATCTTCGATTGACTCACGACCACTTTTGAACCGCTCGTGCCACTGGTAAACGACCGTTTTCTTTAGAGAATCGTTGCCGAAACACTTTTCCAAAATTTCCAACATTCGCGCACCATTAAATCCGTCTTTTACGCAAAATTTAATACAAGTTCGTTGTTGCAAATTCAAGTCCATTTCTAAAATTGTAAAAAATCGCCAACACACACAGAGATAGATGTACTCTTGGCTACGTAACTTTTGCAAATGTCAAGCTATGACGCTAAGATTTACAGGGAATTTCAACAACAGATTTACCAAACTAACAAAAAAATAAAACAGAACTCAAATCGGAAAAATGGGAGCGCCACACGGTAGTGTCCCCCGGGAACTTTTTGATCAAGGTGGTATCACATGCAAAACGGAGTCAAGTAAGACCACCAAAATTTGATCTCCGAAATCTAAATCCGGCTTGAATCTTTGGTCGCATTTTACTTGAGCTGTCTCAAAATCCTAGCCCGATACACAAACCGTAGAACACCAAAGGCAGTGTTATCAACGAGCCATTAGAGGAGCTAATTCGGATTGATTAGTTTCAAAGCGCCACTACAATGAAACCTTTGATTTGACGAAGAATGTAGGCAGATACATGCAGTCAATCAAGGAACATATAAAGCTATACAGATGAGAGTTGCTCGTGAGCTTCACGAGCAGAAAAGAAGAGAAAAGCATGGTCTTCTCGGAGAGAAAAAGGAAGATCACGAGAAGCGGGCGGTCGAGGAAATGGAGAGATGTTACGGCAGGACTAATAAATGAACACCTGGTTGGTCAAAAGAAAGCATGTCCTGTCCTAGCATCTTTTGTCTGATCCACAAGAAAGGAGACCCTTTAACTGCACCACTATATAGGTGTAGAGGAATACATTTTCTAAATATTTCCCTTGCCGTATTATGTGGCCGTCTAAACCGCATATCAGTGCACTATGAGTGATCTTGAAAAAGACCTGCGATTTTCAGATCGACACCCACTCGACTTTAGCTAAACTACGTCATGCCTAGTTCCGACATCCCTGCAAATTCTCGTCAAGTTGTGTAGGGTGTTCATGGAGATTTCTCGCTGCCTTCATGGCAATAAATTAACCGAGACGTCAAAAAAGAAGGTTTTAGACAAGACAATGCACTGTCATGTGACTTTTTTAACATCGCACTGGAAAGAATCGTGCAAAACTCATTGGTCAACGAGAGAGGCACAATCTGTTTTAAGTCCGCTCAATTACTTGAGTACGGGGATGTCATTAATGTGATTGGAGTATCGCGGCGGTAGGTCTGACGGTATATTAGAGTTGTTATCAGAAAATAATGCGCACCAGAAAGTCACCAATGTCAGTTATAAGTTAACTCGGGTCATAACTACAATTCGTCCAGCTTTATAACGTTCTTGTTAACTACAAAAAAAGTCTGATGGTTTTCCTCCATCTCTCTCATACGAAAACATATCATCAACCGATCGGCATATCATAGCCAACTTTTTTGCTACTTTTTTTAAGCAATCTTTTGCCGATAATTCCTTCGTACGCAATCCCTCTTATTTCAAATACCTACTTGACGTCCCCATTGGCCCCTCTATTTCTCAAAGTTTTGTTCAAACAGTAATAGAAAGTAAATTACAACAACTTAAAGATGAATACTTACCCGGTCCAGATGGCCTTCAATCCATATTTCTTAAAAGGTGTTCCTCAACACTTTCCCACCCCTTTTCAAATTTCTTCCGATTATCGCTTTCTCATGATGAAAATTCCACAGATATGGAAGTCTTCTTTTATAATACCGATACACAAAAAGGGATTACAGATCGAAGGCACTAATTACCGCCTCGAAACTCCTCAAAAGCACTTTGTACGAAGCCTTAAGCTTCCAGTGCAAATCTCTTATTTCCCCTAATCAACACGGCTTTCTGAAAGGTAGATCAACTACCACTAACCTCGTCGAATTCGTGTCCTCTGTTCTCTCAGCCTTAGAAAGTGGTAAAGAAGTTGACGTTATAACAACTTTTGACAAGATATCTCATTAACTAATCCGGCCCAAATTGTCCGTCCTGGGCTTTGAACCCATTTTGCTAAAATGGATATTTTCTTACGTTTTTATAGTTTGCGTTTCAGGTCTGTCCTATCGGCCCCTTTCTTTGCCACTTCAGGTGTTCCTCAAGGTGGTCACCTAGGTCCACTTCTCTTCATCCTAACCATTAACGATCTTGAGAGGGTCATTCAACACTCAACACTTTCTCTCTATGCCGACGATATCAAATTTTTTAAACTCATTTCGTCACAACATGACTCCAACCTCCTTCAAATAGACCTGGCGCCTCAAGAACTGTTCAAAACTCAATCTCAAAAAATTTCAATCGATTGCCTGCTCACATAAGTGCAACTAGTCTCCTCCCCGAATTTACCTTCTCTACGACCAACCTATATCCCCTGTTCAGACTATCCGCGACCTTGGCAGGGAGCTTAATTTCCCCTCGCATATTGATGAGATAATTACTAAAGCAAACTCATCACTTGGCTTCGTTAAAAGATGGCCCAAAGAATTCTGCTACCCGTACGTGGTCAGATCACTATACATCACTTATGTTCGCCTCCTTCTCGAGTATGCTAGCCAAGAGTGGTGTCGAGTTCATGTACCCCGAATTGAGAGCGTCCAGCGTCGTTTTCTTCGATTTGCTCTACGAGGAACGATCCTCCAATCTTACCTCCCTATCGAGACCGTCCCAAACTCATTAACCTTGAGGAACGAAGGGACGCAGTAGACATTCTTTTCATTCACCTCTCAGGCACGTCTCTCTACTACTCCATTTTCTTGCAGTTACACTAGCCCTCGAAATCTACGTGGCCCCCGACTCTTTTATCTACCAATCCACCGCACCACATATGGCTTTAACGAACTAATCTCCCGTATGCTGCGTAAGGTAAGCTCCAACCTTTCTGTTTTCGATTTTAACCGCAGCACTCTCTCCCTCAAATACGATCTCCTTCACCATCCCTAGCTTTAAGCCCTAGTGATAAGTCCTAGATTTATTCCCTTAGTTGCTAAACCTTAATTTTTATTAGTTTTTAAGTCCTAGCATTAAAAAACCAAAAAGAAGGGCGCGTGAGCCCCCCCCCCCCAAAATTAAAACTAAGTTAATGACTACCTTGGCGCTGCAGTTACACGAGGCAACGGCTTCAACGTATAATTAATCTTGGCAATCGATGTTTCTATGGGCTTAGGAGGCAATCAAGTAACAGAGTCCTGTCCCGTAAGATCAAACTGGCTTTATACAAGGGTTGGATCTTGTTGAAAGCGGATTAAGAAGTACTTGGCTGTTTCGAGAAAAAGATACTGCGCGTGATTTAACCACGCATTGTAAGGGCTGTACAGCGACATCGGTCTAGCCAGGCCTCTACGGAATAGAGGCCTAAGATTGGTGGGTCATGTTGAGCAAATGGAAGCCACAGCTCCGGCCCAATGTGTCTTCGGGTCTAACCTTGAGGGACGATGCATTAGAGGTGGCGCACGCAAGTGTACGAGATCCCTAAAAACTTGGAGCTCGAAACTGGAGGCAGGTGGCGATAAATCGTGCTAGCTGGAGAGGCCCAGATTCATCGCAATCTGTAAGTAAGTAAGCTGACATATAATAAAAACTTAAAATATAGGGAAGGATAAAGGGAAAGGTATTCAGTATTCCAGATAATCCACGAATGCACGAAAGTCGACTTAAGGTCCATATCCGATACATTCGGCAGAATGAGCATATGAGAAGTGGCAGGTCATGGTGAAGCTGTTGCAGAAATTATAAACAAAACTCGACTCCTCTCAAACCAGTTTTAGTGAGGCATTTGCTATAAACAATGAAGGAGGTAGCAAAATGGCGAAAAGTACATAAGTGGCATTCCCTTCAGCGCCTGGGCTGATATTGGATGAAGCAGCTTTTACAAGTGACAGTTCCAGCGAGATCATTGAAATTAGTTGGAAGGTCGTGAAGGTCCGATGATCTGACAATTTGCATTTTTTGATGACTTTTACAAAGGTTATTGATGTAATCTGGCAGCACATCTCCGACGGCCATGGCTAATAATAGATGACAGCTGTCAACAACATCTGGCAAATTATTCCCGCCTTGGCTATGAATTGCCCGCGTAAGTCTCCTCATATATAAACTGATTGTACATAAGCTTACTGGTTGAATGTATCATACTTCGCCCCTAATTCGCTCCCACACCACAACTTTTGGCGACGGGAATTTAGCCAATAGACCAACAATAAAGCAGCTCAAATGTTCCTCCCGTTTGCAGTGGAGACGGAATCATGGGATCACTATTTATTTCAGCTGAAGCAGCATTTTTCGGCAAATTCACTCCATGAAGACAGCTTGCAGAAGGCACATTTTCTGTCAACCGGCGGGAACTACACTAACGAGGTGCTTCGGGAACTGTTCGAGACTAACGATGTGAGTATCCATACTTTTAAAGAATTGATTGCAAGGCTCATACGACATTTCCAAACAAAATTGCGTGTCGAGATGCAAGTTCCTGCGGAATAAAATGGACTCAGTCCGCGGACTGGATAACAGGCTTGAGAGGTCTCGCTAGGGATTACAATTTTTTCTGCACGAAGGACGGCTGCAACACGTCATATGGCGACTTCATGATTAGGGACATGGTTGTGTTTTACACCCCACACGATTCGGTCAGGATGGCGGCGACGCAGAAAAAGAATCCAACCCTGGCAGAAGTTGATGAATGGGTTACGGGCTGGTTCAATCAACTGAACCAGAGGAGTGGTGGAGCAAATAAGGCTAATGATAATTTCGTTACTAGAAAATCGTGCCCCGGGTTCTTTTATCTAACATGAGCGCAGTCAGTGTAAACACAGGGAATCTGTGTGTGACGTATGTCAGCGACAGGGACACATAAGTAGGGTTTGCTTGTCACCACCACGATCTGAGGGGGTGCTTCAAACAAAACCGCCACCAACGACCTAAGAGCCGCGGATAAAGGTCATTTAACAGGCAGGCAAGACAGGAAGGAAGATCGAGCGTAAGTGTTCGTCAGAAGCATAACTACACTGCACACTCCATCAGTCTCATCGAGGAAACGGAGGACTGGAACCTCCAGGTGGAGGAACTGTCATCTGCTGAATGGATGGGCTAAAGAAGAGGCCGAAAGATGTTTGTATTGCTTCAATTCAATGAGCATCCGATGGTTTTTCAATTTGATACGAGAGCCACCTGTTCATTGGTAGACCTGGGAGGATATCAAAATATAGGAAAACCCTATTGTAAGCCGACAAGCCGGGATCTTAAAGCGTATGGTGATGCAAGGGTGCCGGTGAAGCGGATGACATGGGTAACAGTCAGATGGGGAGAGAAGTCTTGTAGTTTGTCCTTGTTGGTGACCAACAATGCACAAGGTGCTAATATACTGGGCCTGGACTGGTTCGAAGCGTTCGACCGTGCAGCAGATCATGACCGACACGACGGAGCAGTTAGTATCCGAAGCAAGGTCTCACATTGAAGCCAGAAAGTCAACCAAGGTATTTTAAACATCGCCCGGTACCTTTCGCTCAGAAGGACGTACGTATGGAAGTTCAGTGCTTACGTCGATTGGGCATTCTTCCACCGGTGGACGCGAGCCAATGGACAGCACCTATAGTCGTGGTTAAGAAGGTCAACGGCAGTCTGCGGATCAGTGGGGATTTCAAAGTAACTATCAATCCTCAACTGTAGGTAGTTCGGCATCATATCCCTCAAATTTAGGAGCTGTGCTCTAAGCTGCAAGGAGGCTGTTATTTCACTAAGATTGATTTTCCCGTAAAAGTCAAAGAAATTATGTGTGATCAACACGGAATTTGGGCTCTTCGAGTATTAACCCTTGTCGTCCGTGTAACTTCTCTGCTGGAGATGTCCCACTCTTCTTTGGGGTTGAGCGAAATATAGACAGGAAAACTGCCAGTGCTTCATTACCCTGCGATCGACGCTTGCCGTTTGGAAACTCTAGTTCCCCGGAAATGTTCCAGTGATATATGGAACAATTGACGGCCGACTTGGACTTCCCCCGCAGTTCTATTTTCTTGCCCTCTCCATTTTTTACAGAGAAATATTCAAATCCATCTCCCTTTATGTGCCTTACTCCCGTCATAAAACTTCTTCTACATCCCCTCCTTGGTATAATCGTAAACTTCGCTCTCTACGAAACAAAAGAAACAAGTTATGGGCGGTATTCCTTCGCACCCACTCTTCTTCTGACTATTCAAATTATCTAGGTACATATCTTCATTTCATTGAACTCTATAACTCTCTCTATCAGCGCTACCTGAATAGTGCGCAAACCAATCTCATAAATGACCCCAAGTCCTTTTTTCAATTTGTCAATTGCAAAAGTAAGACTGATGGTTATCCACCCTCCCTCGCTTTCGAAACCAAATCTTCAAGTGATCCTCCTCCTACCATCGCCAACTTTTCTGCTACATTTTTCAAGCAATCATTTGCCAACACCTCTTTCGTACCAGACCCCTCTTACTTCTATGATCAACAAAATTTCTTCGTTGGTCCCTTTCCCACTCAAAATTTCGATCCTTGAAGGAAAGTTACTAAATCTTAAAGACGAATTTGTACCTGGCCCAGATATACTCCCCGCCGTGTTTCTTAAAAAATGCTCTTCCAACCTGTCTCTACCCCTTTCCTACCTTTTTCGTCTATCGCTTACACAGGGTGAATTTCCCCAGATTTGGAAGACCTCTTTTATAATCCCAATACACAAAAAGGGATCTAAGCATGAAGTTACCAATTATCGTCCCATTGATAAACTCTCTCATGTACCCAAACTCTTTGAAAGCATTTTATACGAAGCTCTAAGCTTCAAATGCAATCCTTTCACTTCACCCCGACAACATGGTTTTCTAAAAGGGAGGTCAACTACCACAAAACTAGTTGAATTCGTGTCTTTTGCTCTCTCAGCCTTAGAAAATGACAAAGAAATCGATGTTATCGCAACCGACTTCACTAAAGCGTTTGATAAGATATCTCATCAATTGATCCTCTTCAAATTGTCTGCTCTCGGCTTTGAGCCTCTCTTATTAAAATGGATTTCTTCTTACCTGGTAAACCGATATTATAGTGTTCGGTTTAGATCCGCCCTTTCTGTTCCATTCCTGGCCTCATCTGGAGTTCCACAAGGCAGTCATCTTGGTCCTCTTCTCATCATTCTTACTATTAACGATGTTCAGAAAATCATTAAACACTCCTCCCTCTCCCGACACAAAATTTTTTAAAACTATTTCCTCTCCCCAGGACTCTGCCCTTCTTCAAGAAGACCTTGATCGGTTTTCAATCTGGTGCCTCAAAAACTGCCTAGAACTTAATATAGCCGAATGTCAATCTATACCCTGAATGACTCGAACTGCAACCAACTTCAGACTGCTATAATTTCCAAACCGTTCATGACAGTGAGCTCAAATTTTGACACATGACAGTTAATTTTATTATTTGCAAGCCTTTTAAACGATTTGCGTCTCAGTTGTGTTGAAAACTTTTTATCCGCGATGGAATTCAAACGTGATAGTGTGATTGCTTTATATTTGGCTGGAAAACCACAAGTAGCTATCGTTAGAGTCCTCCAGCACCTCAACGTGAATAAATCATTCGTGTCTCGAACCATAGCTCGTTACCGTGATACTGGCAGCGTTGCAAAACGCCATGGAGGTGGTCATAAAAAAACGGCAACATCGGCAGAAATGCTTCGGAAAGTGAAGGCTCGAATTGAGTGAAATCCGCGTAGAAGTGGAAGAAAAATGGCTCGTGAGCTCAACATATCGTTAGAACGGATGCAACACATACTGAAAAATGAGATTGGGCTCAAGCCATTGAAGTTCCACAAAGCACACGATCTTACACCGCAACAGAAAAAAGTTAGAATCGAAAGAGCGAAGGAGTTGCTACACTTGCACGAAAGTGGTGAGTTGCCGAATTCGGTTTTTCGCGATGAGTCGCCATTTGTTATCGAGCAATATGTCAACAACCAAAATGACCGAGTTTACTTGCCAGAGAGGTCCTTCGAAAATTTACACCTTCGGACGGCCATCAGAAAGCAGGCAGTACCGATGGTGATGGCTTGGGCCGCCATAACCGCCGATGGTCGTTCTCCGTTCGTATTTTTGGACCGTGGCCGTGGCGTCAAAATTAATGCGATCGTATACTGTGAAACTGTCTTAGAGGCAGTATTGAAGGATTGGGCAAACAATCATTTCGGTCGGAGACCGTGGACATTTCAACAAGACTCGGTACCGTCTCACAAAGCGCGTCAACCAAGATTGGTTAAAGAACAATGTTCCACACTTCATTTCTTCAACACAATGGCTGGCAAATTCTCCGGATGCAAAACCGTTGGATTTCTCTGTCTGAGGTATTTTGAAGGCGAAGGTTAGCACTAAAAAATACCAAACAAGCACTTCGCCGGGAATGGTCCAAAATACCGCAGAGCCACTTGCGTACAGCGTGCGATGCTTTCTTCGGCCGTCTCAAGGCCATTATTCGCGCCAAAGGTGAACATATTGAAAACTACTGATACAATTTGAAAATTGATGTATTTTCCAACATTTCTTGCTTTGGCACAATAAAATTTATCAAAAAATAAAAAAATTATATCATTTTAAAAAGTTGGAGTTCGAGTAAGTCACCCTGTATAATCTTCTCACGTAAATGCAACCCGTCTCCTCCCCGACTTTATTTTCTCCATGGCCAACCAATTCCCCTGGTTCAGTCTCTTCAAGGCCTTGGCATATTATTCGATAAGATGATCCTCAAAGCCAACTCATCACTTGGCTTTATTAAACGGTGGCCCAAGGAATTTTCCAACCCGTATGTAACAAGTTCTGTCTATGTTACCCCTGCTTGAGTATGCCAGTCCAGCTTGGTCCCCCTTTCACCGGGTTCATGTTTCTCGAATCGAGAGTATTCAACGTCGATTCCTCCGATTCGCTCTCCGTGGTCTGCTGTGGAACGACCCTTTAATCTTACCTCCCTATTAGGACCGCCTCAAACTTCTAAATATGGATTCGTTAGAAGAACGTAGGAATATTGCTGACGTTCTTTTCATTCATCGTCTTCTTTCAGGTTCCATCGACTGTGCATCCAATTTGAACTCCATTTCCTTCAATACCAACCCCCGCAATCTACGTTGTCCTCGTCTCTTCTATCTACCGGTCCACCGCACCTCTTATGGCTCCAACGAACCTATCTCCCGAATGCTCCGAAAGGTCAACTCGAACCTCTCCCTTTTTCATTTCCACCTGAGCACTCCTCGTCTTAAACAAGATCTCCTCCATCACTTCCTTGGTCACTAGCTCTTAAGTCTTTTTGTTAGTTTTTAAGTTAGATTAAGCTTGTATTAAGCCAATAAATGGGGGCCTCAGCCCCCACCAAAAAAAAAAATATACGAGGAAGCACCTGAATAACCCCAAAGCTCACCTGGAGCAGTTAGAAAGACACGGATTACGATGCCGACTGGATAATTGCCAATTTGCGAAGCGTGAAATTGAGTATGTAGGGCATGTAGTAGACGCTCCGAGAATACGGCTATCAGAATCGCGAATCACCACTATATGCGACTTACCCAAGCCTACAAACGTGAGAAAACTAGAAGCCTTTATCGGTAAGCTCAATTTATCGAAAATTTCGCCCAAATTACCGCCCATTAAACAAACTGCTTTTGAACACTTTAAGGAGAAGATTGTCAATGTGTCCCAACTGGTGCATTTTCGCCACGATTTACAACTAAATTTGGCATCATCTCAGGGTATGGGAGCGGTCATTTCGCATGTCTACCCAGACGGAACCGAAAAACCGATAGCCTTCGCTTCGAAGACACTAGGTGAAGCCAGATTGAGAAAGAGGCTCTATGTGGTAAACAAATTTCACCAAACCTTTTTGGGGGGCAATTCGAGCTGATCACGAATCACCAACTACTGGTCACCATTTTCAGCCCCAAAAAAGAGCTACCTCACATGGCAATTCAACGTTTGCAACGATGGGCCATAACCCTCATGGGGTATACGTATACCATACGTTACCGGATGACAAAACAACAAGGGAGCGCCGACTGTCTATCATGTTTACCAATATGACCTGATGCAGATTTCGACCATTGAGAAGAATCGTGTTATCAAGTGGACCCAGCGCTTTCAGCAGTCATGGAAGACTTTCCTGTTAACGTTACTGCCATACGGAAAGCATCGCGAAAGGATCCAATTAGCAACAATGTATCACTTACATTCAGAAGGGGTGGCCGAAGAAGTTGCCAGAGCAGAGAACAATCTGAAACCTTTTTCTCGTAGGAGACTTGTGACTGAAATTCACACTAATGTTCTTCTTGGATCTTGGAGGCGACGTCATAAGAGTCCAGATAAGCATCACAGACCTAGAAATGCTACCACATAGAAGACCCCAATGTGCAGCTTTAATAGCTTAAAACTTCAAAAGTCCCAGCTCGCAGGCAATACATTTCCGGCATAGACCTGCTTATCCATTTAAAAGTTTTTGCATGGAACACTTCTTCCTAAGAGTTCTGTTTTCCATATCGCAGACCATTGCTTGGATGCAAATAATCTCTCTTTTCTGGCTTCTAGAGTTCATCAACCCAATGTTTGCTCTCAGCGTCGATCAAATTATTCTCATTGTCAGTTTTTCCAAATCATAGCGTCGATGAGCCGAAAGCGGTGCAGTTACGAGTATAGGTAAGTCGGTTTCTTCTTTTTTCATTCATCTAAACTTTATCCTTTGGGCCAGTTAGGGTGGACTGGTGGATTCAACTCCTCCGATGGCATAGAAATGCACATACAGGGGAAAGTTTTGAACGCGCTCAACTAGGAGAGATGCCAGATACGATCCCTGTCACTGTACAGTTCACTCTGACATACAGCCTCCGCGCGGCGCCCCTGGATAGCTATCTTATCAGCCGCTGAATAGTGAACTAATGTATGCAGTCGGGTTGTAGGCAAGAGGACACGTTCTTCTAACCCGATCGGATTTGGTAGTTGTACGTGGCGTTAACGGCCCAACCACGTAAAAAAACGCATCGTCACAAGAGAACTAACTTAAAGCGACGACGCGGCGTGAAAGAGGACAATGATTTAGGAGTATGCTCCAGGAATGTTAGAACGTTATACGCTCCAGGACCCACACAAAAACTGGAAAATATTCTCAAGCAGTATAAGCTGGACATTACTGCGATCCAGGTAGTGCGCTGGGTAGGATCAGGAATTATGAAAGAAAGGAGTGCGATATATATTACAGCTGCCAAAAAAGGTTGCACATATTAGGATGCGAAGGTCATCGATTTCAAACCAATTAGCGATCTCCTGGCTGTGATCCGCATCCAAGAGAAATTCTAAAATATCAGCTTCATATGTGCCCACGCCCCTCCCAATGAAGCTGAGTACCCTATCAAAGAGGATTCCTACTACTTACGGAGGCTGTGTTAAATTCGTGTTAAAATCGTGCTCGGGGACTTCAATGGTAAGGAGGGCATCTCCACGAAACGACAACAGCTAACTGCTTCCGACTCAATGACTTTGCGGCAGCTAGTAATACGGTGATAAGTAGCACAAGATTCCCTCATAAAAGAATCCACACAGCAATCTGACTAACTCCGGACGGTAGAACTACCAACCAAATTGACGCAACATACAATGTGCAATGTGCAAACATTTAGACGGGCAGATGTCGATTCTGACCACCACAGAGTTCGACTATTCAATGAAAGAAAGCTGCGCCAAGCTACAAAAAGGAGGTATCCCTGAGCAGACCGGAGATAGCCAGAGACTGCAGACAGCAACTGGACGAAAAACCTTGACAATATGACATTGCCAACCACAAACACCAACATAATGTGGATACAATGCTGCACTACTATTCAGGAAGCAGCCGAAGCAACTCCACGCTACCAGCTACCCCCGAGAAAAAGCCATGGTATGATGACGAGTGCATGCAGAAGAAGAAGGTAATAGATGAAGCATACTATATAAGACGTTGCAAAGAACAACCCGGGAAATGTGGGATGAGTAGAGAGCCAGAAGGAGGGAGGACAAAAAGTTACTGCGAAAAAAAGAAAAGACCCTTCGCAGTCTCCCTGTTCAAGGATATCGAACAGTGCAGGAGTTATAACAAGATGCGAAATTTTTATTGCATAAAAAATCTAAAAGCCTGGCTGCAGGCTGCAGGCTACAGACCAGGAACTCTGGTCCTTCGAAACACTGAGGATAATCTTGCCACCGACCCGCAGGGAATTGTGGATGTATTTAAGCAGAATTTCCACCACCTGCTTGATGGGAATGACCAGGAGAGAGTGATAGGGTATGAAGTAAACTCAACTCCAGTCGATGAAGAATTTCTCTCACCCAGCCTAGACGAAGCCGGCACAGCTATTAAAAACCTGAAGAACAATAAGGCCGAGGGCTCGGACGGATTACGGGCAGAGTACTTTAAAGCTGGGTGCGATGTTTTGGTAACGAGCATGCACTAGATCATCTACAAAGTATAGGAGGGCCAAAGCAGCTCTATCAGTCCCATCTTCAAGAGAGGCGATCCTATGTCTTGTTAGAACTACCGAGGCATATCCCTGCTTAACGCAGCCTACAAGATCCTATCCAGCGTACTGCGTAAACGACTAAAGCTATTTTGCATCACACACATCGGCACGTACCAGTGTGGCTTCCGGCCCGGAAAATCGACGATAGACCAAATCTTTACACCGCGAAAAATGCTGGAAAAGATCAACGAGTTCCAAGTCGATACTCACCATCCCGTCATCGACTTCAAAGCCGCATATGACAGCATTCATCGCCATAACGCTATGGCCCAATTCGGGATCCCGAGAAAACTGATCCGGTTGTGTCGCGCCACGCTAGAGAACTTGCAGTGAACCTTGCAGCTTGGAAATAAAACCTCCTCATACTTAATAAATTTATATATTAACCCGTCTATCCAAACCGTGTCGAAGGCTTATTCGAAGTCCACTAGGCAGGCACCTGTACATCTTTTGGCGTTAAGGTTCCAGTTGATATCGGAAACAAGTTTTGTTATAGCATGCACTGACGAGTGAAATTTTTTGAATTCAAATTGATTCCGCGGGATGATCTCCTTATTTTCGCACGCGAGCAAGATTGACTTGCTGACAACTACCTCAAAAACTTCCCGATATTAGGCAGGAGACTTATTGGCCTATAGCTCGAAAGATCTGAAGGATCCTTCTTTTTTTTTTTTACTATCGGAAACACCTTCGATGTTTTCCAACAGTTTGGGAAGTAGCAGTTGTTAAACAAGTTGTTAAAAATTTCGCAGTATTGCCTTCTGATTTCGATCGGTATATACTTAAGTACAACATTTGGGATACCATCCAAACCAGATGGCTTTTTGTTGTTCAGTTTTCTGAATATGTCTGTGAGTTCGTCAAGTGTTGTGTAGTAGCTTCTTGTCTGTTCTGTTATCAGTTCGTCTGCTTTTAGATATCCAGAAAACCTGAGTGGAATGAATGTGTCACTGCTTTGGTCATTAAACCGCAGTAGCTCTTCAGCCACCTCAACAGATTTCCGACTTGGGAGATCGATTTTGTGGACTGACTCAAAATGGGAACCAATAAGCGTTTATTTTATTTCACTATCAATCACGTAATGGTTGTCGATTGTGGGACAGTGTTGGGGATTAATCCCTGCCTGGGAAAGGAACCGCTCAGAGAGCAGTGGCACTTTGAGTTTTGGAATTTGAACAATGCTACGAGGCTTGAAGATCTGCTTGATTTGAGGAAACATGTTCCTTGAGTCAGATTGCATTCCTTTTTCTGCACGTAGCCTCCAGTATGCATTGGCCGCATTTCTATATTGTTGCTCTATGAGCGACTTTATATTTCTCAGGAGGGACTTCAATCTTATCAGTTCCCCATTGTTCGGAACATCCTGAAATTGTCGGCGTATCCCATTTATCTGAGTTATCAGAAAGCTTTTATGATTTTGTAGTCTCTGTATGTCACGGTCACGGAAACAGCATTCCATGCTGTTTCTATTTTTCATCGCCAGTACTGATGACTCCATTGCCTCTCGTACTACGGAATTGAGATTCCCGATGTAGACGTCACAATCCTCGTTCGTAAGGTTCCTATTGTTAGGGACCTCAGAAGAAGACCGCTGTATATTATATGTCCTCGCAGCACAACGAGCATATTTATTCCAATTGGTGTGCCTAAAATTAAATTTCGGTACCTCGTGCTCTGTTTCAAAGGCAAACATGCGGTCGTCGTACGAAATGCTTTCGTTCCCTTTGATAAAAAACACCCAATACTGCTACAGCCCGCTCATCGATTATCAGATCTAATAATCAAAGATGCTCACGAAAAGGTACTACACGGAGGAAACCAAAAGGTTATAGGATACGTTCGTCAACGCTTCTGGATATTTGGCCTAAAAAATGTGGTAAAGAAGCCCATTCATCAGTGTGTCATATGTTTTACGTTTAGATCTCAAGGCCGTTCATATCAGCGGGAGTAGATTACGCCGGACCAATAGATGTAAAGACATGGAGAGGACGCAGTGCTAAAGTGCTCAAAGGATACTTTGCGATTTTTTATGCATGTCAACAAAGGCAGTGCATATAGAACTAGTAGGCGACAGGACAAGTTAGTCATTCCTAGCGGCCTTTCGCAGATTTGTTGCACGGAGAGGCATCTATTCCCAACTGTTCAGCGATTGCGGCACAAATTTCGTCGGAGGAAATAGAGAGTTGCAAAAGGAACTGCGAGAAGCCAGGTTAGACTGGAAGAACATAGCCGAGGTTCTGGCCAAAGATGGGACAAAGTGGAATTTCATTCCCCCAGCTTCCCCACATTTTGGTGGTTTATGGGAAGCGGGAGTGAAATCCGTTAAATTCCACTTAAAGCGAGTAGCCAGGAATCAATCATTAACGTTCGAGGAGCTCGCCACGTTTCTGGCTCAAATCGAAGCGTACTTAAATTCGAGACCCCTGTGCCCACAATCGGATGACATTAATGACCTCAATTGTCTAACTCCTGGACATTTTCTGGTAGGAGAGGCACTCACAACACCACCACAGCCTCAGTTCAGCTTGGAGAGAATATCGTATCTCGATCGATGGAAGAGAGTCCAAACGCTAGCTCAATCTTTTTGGAAAACGTGGAGTAACGAGTATCTAGCCCGATTGCAACAGTGCCCCAAAATGGATTAAGATCGCTTACCCATCAGTTCAAGAAGGAGATCTGGTTCTGTTGAAGGACGAACGTCTGCCACCATTAAAATGGAGTTTGGCGCGAGTCTTAAAACTACATCCGGGATCAGACGGCATAATACGAGAGTAGTCACCATTAAAACGGAAAACACGAAACTTAAGCGACCTGTCACGAAAATTTGTATGCTTCCAGTCAACACGTCACATACAGATACAACCATCGTATAACATCTGCACAGTCTCAATAGTCATCTTCGAAAACAAAAAGCTCAAACCTCGGACAGTCAAAAGATTGGAAATTATTTCCACATGGAGCGGAAATCGATTGTGTAGCCCAGGAGGCCCCTTCCCGACAGTACTCATACGAAAGGTATCGTAGGAGCTCGGGGAGGCAATCGGTTTTGCAAATCGTTTCGCAAAAACGTACCACAACAATCTATGAAATTTAACGCAACACCAACATCTTAAAGATGAAGAAGTAACTTATGAATCCATATAAGTTTATGGATACAAAAACAAAAAAAAAAAAAATTTATTTCTTAATGAACATTTCCAACACCATGAATTAAATATAAGTCAAATCTCCTACAATACAAAATTTAATAAACAAATAATATTAAAATCTACGTATGGAACGTAAATAAATTGGCAACATTGCACAACAAGAACTTCTCAACATAACCCAATCATATGAAAATCAGCAACAAGCCACCAGTCACTCAAATTACAATAAATAATATAGTCCGACTTCGAGTGAAAGGGAGAGAAAGGGATCATGATCTTGGGTCTATAACTTAAGAGATGGCGTAACTTGTATTATTCCATTGGAACATGCGTTGGAAAGCTTGTCATTGTACGTCATTTCAGTATATGTCATTCATTTGAAGCGTAAACAACAATAATTTTTTTTCACTCAAATATGTCGAACTTTGTGCCTGAAAAAGTGTTCTTCTTCTTACTCTAATATGAAGAAAACTGCTGCCGAAAGTCATCGTATTTTGGTGGAAGTTTATGGTGAACATGCGCTAGCTGAGCGAATGTGCCAAAAGTGGTTTGCACGATTTAAAAGTGGTGATTTTGGCTTGGAAGACGATGAACGTCCTGGGCAGCTAAAAAAGTTTGTAGATGCATTACTCTATGAAGATTGCTGCCAAACACAAGAAGAGCTCGCAGAATCTTTGGGTGTCACTCAAGCAGCCACTTCAAAACGTTTAAAAGCAGCTGGATATATTCAAAAGCAAGGAAATTGGGTTCCACATGAACTTAACCCGAGAGACGTCGAAAGGCGGTTTTGCATGTCCGAAATGCTGCTGGAACGCCACAAAAGGAAGTCATTTTTGCATTGGATTGTTACTGGTGATGAAAAATGGATCGATTACGACAACCCCAAGCGCAAAAAATCATATGTGAAACCCGGCCAAACAGCCAAATCAACGGCAAAGCCGAATATCCATGGCGCAAAGGTAATGCTCTGTATTTGGTGGGATCAGATGGGTGTGCTGTATTATGAGCTCCTAAAACCGGGTGAAACCATCAATGGACAACGCTACCGAACACAATTAATCCGTTTGAAGAGAGCAGTGGCAGAAAAACGCCCGGAATATGCGACCAGACACGAGGCAATAATTTTCCATCATGACAACGCTCGGCCACACGTTGCTATTCCGGTTAAGAACTATTTGGAAAAGAGTGGATGGGAAGTCTTAGCCCAGACCTTGCCCCTTCTGACTACCATTTGTTCCGGTCGTTGAAATACGGTTCACATCAGAGCAGAATATCAAAAATTGGCTTGATTCATTCTTCGCTGCCAAGCCGGCGCAGTTTTTTTTTGGGATGGGATCCACAAATTGTCAGAAAGATGGGAAAAAGTCATAGTTTCAGATGAATAATACTATTGTACATGTTTTTGTAAATAAAGGTTCAAATTTTGAAAAAAAACCGCACGAATTAAGTTATATACCCAAAAAAATAATTGATTTCCAAACCTTTTCTTTTACTTCTGTTGAAAATCTTATTCGAGTGAACAACATTATCAGCGCAAACATGAGAGCACTGCTGTCACTACCGTCGAAAGAGCAAGTTGCAGATGGTCTTTTGTTGGCACTAGTGTCCATCAAGCTTGATACTTCTACTTCGGCATTATGGGAGGAACATGCAATCTTACTTGCGGAGAAGAACCAAAAGACCCTGGACAATTCCAGTGATACGACATATCTACCAACCTGGGAAGATTTCTCGGTATTCGTCCAAAAAAGTTCCAGGACTTTGGAGCTTATAGAGTTCACAAATAAGCAACAATCAAGTAGCAAACCGCAACATTCCCAGGGATTTCATCGTCCGCAGCGAAGATTTAAAGCATTCTCTGTAACCCAAACAGCCAAATGCCCATTTTGTTCGAATCAATGTCAAGCCGCTTTCAAGTGTTCACAGTTCCTGGCCAAGTCACCCAGTGAGCGATTTAAGCTGGTGAAATCGCTCAATTTGTGCATAAATTGTCTGAAGGGGGGACACACTTGTCGCGATTGCAGCTCTAGCAAGTGCCGGACTTGGCACCGAAACCATCATACGCTTCTGCATAATGACAACTCCACTTCTGAAGGTGGAACTTATTCAGGTAATTGAACTGAACCATCATTCCATTCAATAAACGAAACAGAAAAGGATATATCCAAAGGTCAGGTAATTTTGTCAACTGCTTTAATTGAAGTTAAGTCTTGAAACAACTCCTTAATTGTATGTCGAGCACTTCTCGACAATGGCTCACAACTTAATTTCATCACACATCGTTTGTCGCAACTACTGGGGCTAAAGCGTATTCCATCCAACACCTCCATAGTTGGCATCGGATCCTCGAACACAAAGTCAAGCTATAAAACACAAATAATTTTAAAATCAAGGGTAAATATTTTAGTTTCACTGCATCATTGGAAGCACGTATGTTGCCTAGCATCACTGGTAGCTTACCAGTAAGCCGTTTCGATGTAAGCGATTTAAATGTGTCTAATAATTTACCATTAGCGGATCCATCGCTCAACCAACCGCAACGAATCGACGTATTGATTGGCGGCGGTATCTTTTACAGTCTTCTTTCAGTGGGTCAAATACGACTCAAACAATCATCAGCAATTCTTCAAAAGACCCTGTTGGGACGGGTAGCATCAGGTGAGATAAAACCCGGAGGTAATGCTTGTTGTGTAACAGCTTTGGATAAGTCACAATGCGAAGAAGATGCTAATCTAACCCAGCTGGTATCGAGATTCTGGGAATTGGAAACCTGTACCCAGCAACGACTTCCGATGTCTTTGGAGGAAGAAGAGTGTGAGAAGCAGTTTCGCGAATCCCGTCGTCGTTTGCCCAATGGAAGGTTTGTTGTACGCCTACCTTTTCGAAATGACTCTGCAGATATCGGTGAGTCTTATTATATAGCATATAAAAGACACCTATGTTTAGAAAGAAAGCTTTTGAAAGATCCTAAATTCAGAGAACAATATACCAGATTTATCACCGAGTATCGCGACTTCGATGGTTCGATGGTTCTTGCAAAGGCAGCCACAAGACCTCACTTAACCTGACTTTTTAATGGTTGGACCAAAGATCCAGGATGACATTTTCGAAATTCTGCTGCGTTTTCGACTTCATTTGTACGCAATAACGGCTGACATTGTAAAAATGTATCGACAAGTACTGGTAGACGAACAGGACAGGGATATGCAATGCACTCTTTGGCGCGAAAAACCCAATCAGCCAGTAAAAATTTATCGCCTTCGAACAGTGATATACGGCACGTCCTCAGCATCATTTTTGGTCATAAGGAGCATGAGGCAATTGACAGTCAACGAGGAGCATAAGTATCCCATCGGATCCTATCATGTCCTTCATAATTTCTATATTGACAACCTGATGACGGGGGCCAACACTATAGAGGAACTTACTAACATAAAGGAAGAGGTTAGCAAACTTCTCTTAGAGGGACATTTTCCACTAAGGAAATGGTGTTCAAATGCAGATGAGGTTTTGGCTGACCTGGATGTGTGTGAGGTAGAACCTCTGCTTAGAGTCAACGATGGGGATGTTATTCGGCCATACGTTTCTGTGTTCGTTTGCTTTGTAGTCAAGGCAGTCCACTTTGAGCTGGTTCCAGACCTATCTACTGAAGCCTTTTTATCGGCATTACGGCGATTTTTGTCACGCAGGGGTAATTGTTTAAAAATCTTTGCTGACAATGGTTCTAATTTTATAAGTGCCAAGAATGAACTAGAGAAAATATGTCAGAGCGCTCTGAAAGGTGTAAAGTGATGAATTCGCGACCAATGTATCCGATGTCAAATGACCCAAACGATGAGGAGGCGTTGACACCAGCTCATTTTTTGGTAGGCGGGCCTCTTACTGATTTGCCGCAGCCACTGCTAAGTTCAAAGATAAACCGTCTCACTCATTATCAGCGAATCCAATATATGCGCGACACATTGTGGAAGCGATGGCGCCAAGACTATTTTCATTTGCTTCAATTACGGAACAAATGGGCTACTGACTCTCCAAACATAAAGATTGGTGACTTAGTACTTATTCATGATGACAACTTACCTCCGTTGAAGTGGAAAATGGGACGGATACTCGAAGTCTATCATGGTCGAGATGGCAAGGTTCGAGTGGTGTCCGTACGAATTAGTTGAAGCCTAATAAGACGCCCTATTAGCAAAGTAGCTGTGCTTCCGATTAATGATGAGTTCAAAGCGAGTTGTTAAAAACCTAATGGTTTTTAAGGAGGCCGGCATGTTCGGATCTTATTCCTTAGTTTTAAATAACTTATTCACTAAAATATGTAATACACGACAGTGGATGGGCAGCTTTAAGCATACTGTACATTTGTATGTATGTAACAGGCAATTTAATCATACCACTATCACCAGATATGCTACCACCGTTGGGAATTATCATGTGCAGGGGATTTTTCTCATTCGATACAGTTCTTCCCTTTCGTCACAAGCTTTGCCATGGACGATCGTGCTGTTTAGTTTCTCACTCGCTTGTTGTCAGTCAACCCAATATATTAATTATAAAGTTCTTGAACAATTGACTTTTATTTTTTTTTTCTCGTTGTTCTACAGAACCAAAAAACTCTTTGGTTCTCAATTCAGCGTATGCTTAAGTACAACATTTGGGACACCATCCAAACCAGATGACCTTTTGTTGTTCAGTTTTCTGAATATGTCTGTGAGTTCGTCAAGTGTTATGTAGTAGCTTCTTGTCTGTTCTGTTATCAGTTCGTCTGCTTTTAGATATCCAGAAAACCTGAGTGGAATGAATGTGTCACTGCTTTGGTCATTAAACCGCAGTAGCTCTTCAGCCACCTCAACAGATTTCCGACTTGGGAGATCGATTTTGTGGACTGACTCAAAATGGGAACCAATAAGATTGAGTTTATTTTATTTCACTATCAATCACGTAATGGTTGTCGATTGTGGGACAGTGTTGGGGATTAATCCCTGCCTGAGAAAGGAACCGCTCAGAGAGCAGTGGCACTTTGAGTTTTGGAATTTGAACAATGCTACGAGGCTTGAAGATCTGCTTGATTTGAGGAAACACGTTCCTTGAGTCAGACTTCATTCCTTTTTCCGCACGTAGCCTCCAGTATGCATTGGCCGCATTCCTATATTGTTGCTCTATGAGCGACTTTACATTTCTCAGGACGGACTTCAATCTTATCAGTTCCTCTTTGTTCGGAACATCCTGAAATTGTCGGTGTATCCCATTTATCTGAGTTATCAGAAAGCTTTTATGATTTTGTAGCCTCTGTATGTCACGGTTTATATAGCATTCCATGCTGTTTCTACTTTTCATCGTCAGACCTCACAATCCTCGTTCGTAAGGTTCCTATTGTTAGGAACCTCAGAAGAAGACCGCTGTCTATTATATGTCCTCGCAGCACAACGAGCAAATTTATTCCAACTGGTGTGCCTAAAATTAAATTTAGGAACCTCGTGCTCTGTTTCAAAGGCAAACATGCGGTCGTCAGCCAAAAATGTTTCCAGGACGATAGCTTTGTGATCGCCATCATATGGCAACAGCGGTAATTTATTATTGTGGATAGTTTTAATGTGTAATCGCGCGTCCGCAATGCAAAGATCTATGTATGAGTTACCCGAGGGGCGACTTGGTGTAACTGGGCTGTAGAATTTAATTTTATACTCAACTTAGTTGTCATCAGTAAAGCACCTTAGACGGTTATTTTATTTTATTTTCATTATTTTTAGGATACAATTTTAGGGATACAGAGATTTGGCTTGGTACCTTACTTCTAAAATATTTGTAAAATTTTTTTACTTAATATAATATCACAGATTAACATACAATTTGAAGGAAAAGCCACTAAAAACCTTCATTAAAACAAAATTCGCAGGGGGAAGGGAGAAGCGGTTTTAACACTTGATTTCAAAAATAAAGATTATTAATTTGTGAGAAGTTACACAAATAAAATGATTAACAGGTAAAAGAGAAACAAATAAATAAATAAATAAATAAATAAATATGAATATGAAACAAATTTATATTGCACTTCTACGAGACTAAGTTTGAAATCAAGTAGATGTCAGATGAAGAACAAAAGATATTATTGGGTCTACAAGTAATTTTCCAGCGTTTTTTTTCCAAAGTTTGAAGTTTTATTATGAAAACATAGTTACAATGCTTTATTCAAAATATCGTCCATCGGAAGCTACAACTTTCCCCCATCTTTCTGGCAATTTATGAATTCCGGACCAAAAAAATTTCTCGTCTTTCGAGTCCAAGAACGTATCGAACCAATTTTTGATTTCCTCTACTGAGCTGAAGCGTATTCCCGTGAGAGCGTTCTGCATCGAACGAAACAAGTGGTAGTCAGATGGTGCCAAGTCTGGACTGTAAGGCGGGTGAGGCAGAATTTCCCATCCACTATTTTCCAAATAGTTTTTCACCGAAACCGCAACATATGCCCGAGCGTTTTCGTGATGAAAAATGACGGACTCATGCCTGGTCTCATATTCTGGCCGTTTTTCTTTTAATGCCCGCTTCAAACGAATTAGTTGGGTTCGATATAATGGTCCTTTGATGGTTTCACCACTCGGAAGCAGTTCGTAGTATACGACACCCTTTTGATCCCACCATATGCAGAGCATGACCTTATTCACGTGAATATTTCGTTTCGGCGTCGATTGGGCGGGCTCGCCGGGCTTTGTATACGATTTTCTGCGTTTAGGATTATCATAATAAATCCATTTCTCATCACCAGTGACAATACGATGCAAAAATGATTTATTTTTATACCGCTGCTGTAACATTTCGGACATGCAAAATCGCCGTTCGACGTTTCTTGGCTTCAATTCGTACGGCACCTAGTTTCCAACCTTTTGAATGAATCCCAGTGCTTTTAGGTGCAGGGAAACGGCTTGTTGTGTGACGCCCAAAGATGCAGCAAGTTCTTCTTGAATCTGACGCGGATCCTCATCCAGTAAAGCGTCAAATTCCTCGTCTTCAAAAGTTTTCAGCTTTCCGGGGCGATCTTTGTCTTCAACTCCAAAATCACCACTTTTGAACCGTTTGAACCACTCGCGGCACGTCGATTCACCAATACATTCCGCCCCATAAGTTTCCGAAAGCAAACGATAGGCCTCAGCCGCACTTTTCTTCATATTAAAGAATAAAAGCAGCGCTTCCCGCAAATGACGTTTATTTGGCTGGAAACTTGCCAATTTGAGCAATTTGTTTTGTGCTATTTGCAGCTTGCGCAGATGGCTTTTTTCACACTTACCCCAAACAGGAGATCCATAAAACATAATTGCTTGGAATATTGATTTAAAAATTAATAATTTGTTGGCGTCACTCAATTTTGAATTCCGGCATTTGTCGAGGTCCTCAAAATAGGCCTTTGTTTGCGAGATGACTTCATCATTGGAGTCAAATCTTTTTCCACCAAGCCATTTCTTCAGGTTTGGGAACAAGAAGTAGTCGCTCGGAGCCAAATCTGGAGAATAGGGTGGATGAGGGAGCAATTCATAGCCCAATTCATGGATTTTTGCCATGGCAACTGCACATGTGTGCACCCTTGCATTGTCTTGGTGGAAAAGAACTTTTTTCTTGGCCAAATGAGGTCGTTTTTTTTTCAAATCGTCATTGAATCGGTCCAATAAGTTGGCATAATATTCCCCATTGATTGTTCTTCCCTTTTGAAGGTAGTCAATGTGGATTATCCCGCGTGCATCCCAAAAAACAGTCGCCATAACTTTATTGGCTGACAAACCCACCTTGGCCTTCTTTGGCGCCGATTCACCCTTAGAAACCCACTGTTTTGACTGTTGTTTGTTCTCTGGTGTGTTGTGATGGATCCATGTTTCGTCCACGGTTACAAAACGGCGCAAAAACTCCTCCATATTGCGATTAAACAACGCCAAACCTTCCTGTGAAGTTGTTACACGATTGCGTTTGTGGTCGACTGTGAGCAAACGCGGCACCCATCTTGCGGAAAGCTTTCTCATGCCCAAGTGATCATTCAAAATTGAAACCACTGAGCCATGCGAGATCCCTACGGCTCTCGCACTTTCAATCTTCGGTCGGCCAACACCATATCGTGAATTTTTTCGATTGTTTCGGGTGTAGAGACCTCAACTGGGCGTCCAGGACGTTCGGCATCTTCAGTGCTTGTACGGCCACAACGAAATTCAGTAAACCACTTTTTTACCATTGAAATCGATGGTGCAGAGTCCCCATAGTATTTATCAGGCTTAGCCTTGGTCTCGGTAATGGTTTTTTTTCGCAAGAAATAATGCTTAATAAGCACACGAAATTCACTTTTTTCCATTTTCTCCTCAAATTAGTGAGTAGTCTGATAAAAATAGCTGTCAAACACAAACTAACTGACGCAGCAAGTTTAAATTTTGACAGGAGTCAACTGACAGATGCCTGTTGACAGGAGCAGTGTTGCTGTTTCAGTAAAGAGGTCAGAAATTCAAAAAGTAACGGACTTATTGAACCGCCCTCGTATAAATGGGTAGAGAACTCTTATTGTCACATTAACCTTTTTAATTATTTGTTGAACATGTAGATTCAATGTACGAGTAAGTCGCTTATCTAAATAGATGCCAAGATACTTAACAGTCGATTTCCACTCATCTTGAGTACCGTTGATTAGAAGGTTGTTAGCAGGAAGTAAGCAGGCCTTTCTTTTACGAGTAAAAAAAATAGCCTGAGTCTTAGAAGCATTAATGTTTATTTAACATTCATGATACATTCAACAGCATGTTACAGTTTGTCAAGTCGGGGAAATCGGAAGTATATATATTAAAGATGACTGGACCAAGAACAGATCCTTGTGGGACACCTGCATTAATTAAATGTTTGTCTGAAAGACTTTGGTTGATGGATACATTGAAACTTCGGGATGACAGGAACGATTGAATAATTTTAACTATGTACAACGGAAAATTAAATCTTAGAAGTTTATGTATTAAATCATTATGCCAATCGGTGTCGAAAACTTTTTCTACGTCCAAAATTACCATACCAGTGCTTTTGCCTTCTGCAAGGTTATTTTTAATATCTTTTGTGATACGATGCACTTGGTGAGTAGTGTTGTAAAACGGCCTGAATCCCAATTGCTCTGGGGGCAAAATTGCATTTTCGTCAACAAAAGATACAATTCTTTTTTTTAATAATTTTTTCCAGGCACTTACTAAGAGAGCTTAGTAGACTAATTGGCCTGTAGCTACAAGGTAAATTTGGAGCTTTGGAATTATCTTGGCTACTTTCCACTTATTAGGAAAGTATGCCAATCTAAGACAGTTGTTGAACAAATCCATCAACTTCATAAGAGCAAAATCAGGGAGATTTTTGAGTCACCGATTCTTAATCCCATCTGAGCCAGGCGATTTTCTAGTCTTCAAACTACGTATAATGTCCTTCAATTCATTAAGATGTATAAGCTTAATGTTACTAAATAATAACTGTGAATTGAGGATGTTTAGTGATTGTTCTACGGAAGATTCGATATGCGTGACTGGAATTACGTTTCTACCAATCGAATGACTTTTGAAAAAGTTGATTACCAGCGCATTAGCTTTATCACAACAAGAGGCCAACGAAGAATTGCCAACCTTAAGTGGAGGAATGTAAGTGTTCTTTTTCTTCATTACCTTAACGATATTCCAGAATGGCTTGCTGCCCTTATTTAGACCCTGTAGTCTATCGTTCCACGATTGGTTTCTATGGTTCTTTATTGCAAATTTTACCAAAGAATTTATTTTATTGTAATCGTCGAGATAAGACACATTTCTTGTACGTTTCCACCTGGATCTGCAAGTGTTTCTTAGTTTTATCATCTGGAGAATAAATTGGGGAAGAACATTGGATGCATATCCTGCGACCGATTTCTTTGGCACTGAATGTTCTACGCTTTCTAAGATCGCAGAGGTAAAAGCTTCTACATTTTGATCGATTTCAGATATGTTGCTGTTTTGAACCAGAGAGTTTTCAAGATTAGTTCTTATTATTCTTCTAAATAAGTTTCAGTTGGCATTTTTGAAGTCACAGACTTGATTTGCGCACTGCACTGGAGAAGCTTTCACACAACACTTAACAGGTAAATGCTCGGAACTGAGTTCGTTGAGGGTTATGGGGGAAGTAAAAAGATCAGGCATATTAGTAAGATATAAATCCAACGTAGAAGGGTTTCTGTTTCTACTAGATGGAATGTGAGTAGGACTATCGGCAAAGAGGATTTCAAACAGATGTCTTACGTTAAGGTCTCTAAGAATGTTACCCCATCCATTTGCCCTCATACAACACCAGTGCGTATGCCTGCAATTACAATCACCACCTATTAGGAATAGATGGTTAGTATTAACTAGCCTTAGGAAGTCACACCGGAGATCAAATCTTTTTTGAGGTGTGATTACTCCACCCGGAAAATAAGCACTATAAATTTTCAATGTGTGTCCATTAACAAAAGGAGCTTCAATACCAATGGCTTCAACTAACTTCAAATAGGAAGTACCTCGTGTTTGATAGTGCGTTTTATTAGCACGGCAACACCACCACCTATCCAAACGATAACATTTATTTGCTCTATAACTTATATAACTTATAACTTCGTGCGGTTTGCTAAGAGATGGCGTAACTTGTATTATTCCATTGGAACATGCGTTGGAAAGCTACTGTCATTGTACGTCATTTCAGTATATGTCATTCATTTGAAGCGTAAACAACAATAATTTTTTTTCACTCAAATATGTCGAACTTTGTGTCTGAAAAAGTGTTTTTGCGGGGAGTTCTGCTGCCGAAAGTCATCACATTTTGGTGGAAGTTTATGGTGAACATGCGCTAGCTGAGCGAACGTGCCAAAAGTGGTTTGCACGTGCCAAAAGTGGTGATTTTGGCTTGGAAGACGATGAACGTCCTGGGCAGCCAAAAAAGTTTGAAGATGAAGAACTGGAAGCATTACTCTATGAAGATTGTTGCCAAACACAAGAAGAGCTCGCAGAATCTTTGGGTGCCACTCAAGCAGCCATTTCAAAACGTTTAAAAGCAGCTGGATATATTCAAAAGCAAGGAAATTGGGTTCCACATGAACTCAAGCCGAGAGACGTCGAAAGTCGGTTTTGCATGTCCGAAGTGCTGTTGGAACGCCACAAAAGGAAGTCATTTTTGCATCGGATTGTTACTGGTGATGAAAAATGAATCCATTACGATAACCCCAAGCGCAAAAAATCATATGTGAAACCCGGCCAACCAGCCAAATTAACGGCAAAGCCGAATATCCATGGCGCGAAGGTAATGCTCTGTATTTGGTGGGATCAGAGGGTGTGCTGTATTATGAGCTGCTAAAACCGGGTGAAACCATCAATGGACAACGCTACCGACCACAATTAATCCGTTTGAAGGAGAGCAGTGGCCGAAAAACGCCCGGAATATGCGACCAGACACGAGGCAATAATTTTCCATCATGACAACGCTCGGCCCCACGTTGCTATTCCGGTTAAGAACTATTTGGAAAACAGTGGATGGGAAGTCTTACCCCACCCGCCTTATAGCCCAGACCTTGCCCCTTCTGACTACCATTTGTTCCGGTCGATGCAGAACGAGCTCACTGAAATACGGTTCACCTCAGAGCAGAATATCAAAAATTGGCTTGATTCATTCTTGGCTGCCAAGCCGGCGCAGTTCTTTTGAGATGGGATCCACAAATTGCCAGAAAGATGGGAAAAAGTCATAGCTTCAGATGGGCAATACTTTGAATAATACTATTGTACATATTGAGTTATATACCCAATATAATCAGAATTAGACAAATGATCATTTGAATTTAACCAAGTTTCACAGATCACTAAGGAAAGAGTTAAATTTTAAGAGTTTCCCTAGAATGCTTCTAGCATTCCAACATATAATGCTTAAGCTACAAGTCATTACCTAGAATTATATAAATATTTAATTGCAAATTGAGTTATAGCGTTGAATTGCTCCGCCTTCGTAGTACAATTACCGAGCATGGAGATCATCTCTGCAGAGAGTGCATTTACTTCTTCCAAAGAAAATAGATCTTCTTTGTTCTGCACACTGTTGTTGTTGGTAGACTTGGCCCACGTATTCGATGCATTGCAGATGGTTGCAGCTTTCGGTCTCACGCCAACTGGTGCATTGCGTTGATGGCGGAGTGAGGGAAACTCCATGATGTTAGCTTCAAAAGTTGATTGTGCCCTTCCAATACGCAATGTTTTGTTTTTGGCCAAAAGCTTTTAGCTCATTTCCAGAAAGCTTTTACGACTAACACATGATAAGTCGGTTGATTTGTGTGTGCCATTGCAGTTGGCGCATTTAATATTTTTTGAAGCGAGTCTTGTGCGACTCGGAGCAAATAGCGCAATGAGTTTTGATGTGGCAGGTTTTTTCGCCATGCCCATACATTTGGCAGTTAAAACACAGCGTAACTCGGTTGAGTTGTCTTCTTGCAAAGTCCCATTTAACTTGAGTTTTATATATACACTTGCGGTCAAAAAAACTGCACCATATCAAAATGATTGGAAAATTGTTAATAACTACGATAATAATTTTTATAATGAAATGAAATTTTTGTTGAGTACTACGCAGTAGTTTATAAGTATTTCTATCTAATTTCCATCTGTTTATTGAATGTTTGAAAAAAGATATTAACAAAGAAAGAAAAAGCAGTTAATTTTCTTATTTTTTTTTAAATATTTTAATACAGTCATTGGTTAACAAAATTAAACGATACATTTTTTATGTATGTGTATATAAGATGTTTAGATATGCCACTTTTACCAAAAAATTATCAATACCGAGTTACTCCTCCTTTGGCGGTTGTAACCGCTTTTATTCTAGAAGGCATCGAGTTTACTAGAAGTTCAGTAATATCCCTTAAAATTTCAGTATTCCATACATGTTCCAGAATTTCATTTAGCTTTTTTTTACTCTCTGGTTTATGTTCAGCCACCTTACGTTTCATTACATGCCACAAGTGTTCGATTGGGTTTAAATCGGGCGAATTAGCTGGCCAGTCTAGTCTGGTAATTCCGAGGTCATCAAACGTTGTCTTGAGCTGAAAATTGTTGAATGACTCTAGTTACTTGTCTGTTTATTATTTATAAAGTAGACATCTAGAAGTTGATTTATGACACTTTACTTACGGATTTGGGGCGGTGGCAAGGTGCAGAATCATCTTGAAAAATGCACTTGTCAGTATACGAATGATGCTGTTCAATTGCTGGTACCAAAAACTCCCTTACTACTTTTCCATACTTTTGAGCGTTCACAGTTTCATTAACAAAGTGCAAAGAGTCCAAAACGTAAAAAGAAAAACATCCCCAAACCATCTGGCTTTGAGGAAACTTCACTGTTTTGACTATGCACTCGTCCTTGAACGTTTCACCTGCTGGTCGTCGTACGTATGGCAAATTGTCGGCACACAACAAATTGAATTTACTTTCATCGGATCATATCACACATCGCTAATCATCCTGAGTCCAATCTTCGTACTTTTTTGCCCACGTCAAGCGAGCTTTTTTTATTTTTGTGGTTAGGAGAGGTTTTTTCGCTGGTCGTCTTCCATATAAACCTATCTCCCGTAGCCGTCGGCGTATGGTTTCGGCGCTTAGATCAACTTGATGAAATTCACTCAGCTCTACTCTTATACGGACAGCACTTTTAAAGCGATCTTTCATGCTAATTCGTTGTAATAAATTGTCCGTCTTCTGGGTTGTTTTACGTTTTCGTCGCGAGCCTTTTTTCCTTTCCAGTGGATCCAAATTTTCTTTTTTCTTCATCAGTCGTACGATAGTTGAATGACAGCATCCTATTTTAACCGCAATCTCACGATAGCCAAGCCCTTCTTCGACTAAAGTCAATATTTGAACTTTTTCGTCCCGAGTCAGTTGATGATATTTATTGGGTCTACAATTAAGTTTCCAGCGTTTGTCAGAGATGGCGCCACCAGTGGATCCCGGGCAGAAATGTCAGACCCCATGTGTTTTATTTGTAGGTTTTGTATCTGTCAAAAACTTTGCAGCGTTATATTTGAGCAGTTCTGTGGGTGTCGTACATTTTATCGAGCAAAATCATGGCAAGTTTCCATCCAAATAAACGTCATTTGCGGGAAGCGCTGCTTTTATTCTTTAATATGAAGAAAAGTGCGACTGAGGCCTATCGTTTGCTTTCGGAAACTTATGGGGCGGAATGTATTGGTGAATCGACGTGCCGCGAGTGGTTCAAACGGTTCAAAAGTGGTGATTTTGGAGTTGAAGACAAAGATCGCCCCGGAAAGCTGAAAACTTTTGAAGACGAGGAATTGGACGCTTTACTGGATGAGGATCCGTGTCAGATACAAGAAGAACTTGCTGCATCTTTGGGCGTCACACAACAAGCCGTTTCCCTGCGCCTAAAAGCACTGGGATTCATTCAAAAGGTTGGAAACTGGGTGCCGTACGAATTGAAGCCAAGAAACGTCGAACGGCGATTTTGCATGTCCGAAATGTTACTGCAGCGGTATAAAAATAAATCATTTTTGCATCGTATTGTCACTGGTGATGAGAAATGGATTTATTATGATAATCCTAAACGCAGAAAATCGTATACAAAGCCCGGCGAGCCCGGCGAGCCCGCCCAATCGACGCCGAAACGAAATATTCACGTGAATAAGGTCATGCTCTGCATATGGTGGGATCAAAAGGGTGTCGTATACTACGAGCTGCTTCCGAGTGGTGACACCATCAAAGGACCATTATATCGAACCCAACTAATTCGTTTGAAGCGGGCATTAAAAGAAAAACGGCCAGAATATGAGACCAGGCATGAGTCCGTCATTTTTCATCACGACAACGCTCGAGCATATGTTGCAGTTTCGGTGAAAAACTATTTGGAAAATAGTGGATGGGAAATTCTGCCTCACCCGCCTTACAGTCCAGACTTGGCACCATCTAACTACCACTTGTTTCGTTCGATGCAGAACGCTCTTGCGGGAATACGCTTCAGCTCAGTAGAGGAAATCAAAAATTGGCTCGATACGTTCTCGGGCTCAAAAGACGAGAAATTTTTTTGGTCCGGAATTCATAAATTGCCAGAAAGATGGGGGAAAGTTGTAGCTTCCGATAGACTACACTTTGAATAAAGCATTGTAACTATGTTTTCATAATAAAACTTCAAATTTTGGAAAAAAAAACGCTGAAAACTTACTTGTAGACCCAATACCAGACATTTCACTTTTTTTTACTTGTCACCGTCACAACTCAATTCAAACTGATTTTTTTTTTGCACTGAATACGAGGCCGAACTCAGCTATGGGGAATACCCTTCATTCGTATGGGGAATACCCTTACGATCTGATGTAATTAGGCATTTTTTGAGAACTCATTAGGTGGTGCGGTTTTTATGACCGCAAGTGTAGTTCTCGGGTTTTTAACACTAGAACTCATTTTAAATAGTTTTTTGTTTGAAGACCTGAGGTCTTCAACATTAGGCGAACGATGGCGTTTGGGAATTTTGGATTTTTATGTTTTTCTGCGCGAGGGGTAGAGAGGAAAGACTTTCTCGGTCAAAGCTCCGAACAGAACTGACCTTAGGCGGTTACCTTTTGTGTTGGCATGGGAATCCAACCAAGTTGGGGGTGCCTCGAGTTCAAATCTCCCGCTAAGACGAAATAGTTGTTCAAACTATTTAGACTTAGAATTTCGAATAGTTTTCGAATTTTGCATGTAAACTCATTAGTGGATGCACTTGGTATATATGCAGATGTTAGATAGAGACGTCTATTATTTTTCGAAGGCAGAGAGGCGATAGTCGTCTCAAGACGATTAAAGCCTCTAATTTCATCAATTTCAACTGGAGAGAATTTTAGCGGTTTACGAATGAGGATTACCGTACTTCCGCCACTGTTCGAATTTATCCTGTTAGTTCGTTTGGAATTGTAATCCCTGAATTCCGGGAAATGTCTGTCGTTGAGATTTTTAAAAAAAGCACGTCATGTCGGTGATCTGTCTGTCTGTCTGGCCATTGTTCTTATGGAATTGACATTAATAGCAGGTATCTTGAGCTCCCTGACATTAGACCTTGAGAAGGGCATCCAATCTATCTGAAAAAACCTTCACGTCTCTGGCAAGATTGTTTACTTGGCTCTGCTCTGGTGTGCCAGCTTAACTGAAACATATGGCAAAAGAAAGCGTTCTCACTTCAATGAACTCCGTACAAGATTAGATAAGTTATGGATTAGTTAGGCTAAGGTTGTAGATCCACGTTATTTAGAGACACGAAAAGTTCAAAAAAGGTTAAATAACAAAAAGCTGACATTGACTTTTCTAAAATATTTCTCTTGCTTAGTATATATAGGTCCATTACAAAGGCTCCACCTCCCCCACTTGATTAAAGCAGTCAGTCAATCATCTATTGCAAGGGATTCCTCTGTGAACACTTAAGAACAAGAGAGCTCTTCAAATAATTAATGACGCAAGAGGCCATCCATTCAAGAGATAAGGACTACAAAACTTTTCATATCTGTGTATCTGCCTAACGACATACGAGTACGTGTGCAGTAGCACTAAACTATGATACAATATAAACTCTCCATCCGATATAGCAACAATGTGGTATTAAATTCCACAGATTTAGCATAACAAAGAGGCGATTAAAATCTTTTGTCCTGTCGTCGTCGTCGTAGAAAACCAACTCAAAACGTCAGAGGAAGGAACCCAAAATGTAACCAAAAAAAGAAAACCTGCTGTTGCCCTCTTGTTTCACGCGCGTAAAATAGGTTGTGTTGACATTTGACAATTTCTCCCTGTCAAACAGTTTCAAATTCACACTAAATCCCGATAACATACTCGTAAACCAGGAAAACTCTACAAGGGGTAACACGATTTTGCATGCAGCACCTTATCCTTTCCCTAACACTTTTGTATATGTAGAAGCCACACGAACAAGCTCGAACACATGTGATGCGAGTACATTTACGAATATGGTACTCGTACATTCCGGAAACAACCCTTGAAAGTTGAACATCATTTTGGAGGCGACCCTAATTTGACCGTAAACATCCCTAACATGTAATTTATCTTAGGGCCGCCCAGGACAATAAAACCGATGAGAATAAAACCCAGCATCAGAGGTGGCCGTCGAATACCAGAATGCTGATCTCGAGAGCAACTTCGAGTGAAGTTTTCTTTTTATGCCTTAGTGGGAGTATCGGTAACCTTCTGTCATTCGTGATTCTCCACGCTGAATACTTTATAACTTTTCGCAAAACATCAAAACTTAAATTCGGGACGCAACCATCAAATGGGGTCAATCGCAAATTAAGACAAAGGAGCACAACGACCGCTGTCTTTGCAGATCTAATTTATAATTTTGACAGATTGCCAGCGCGGGAAAGAACTGAATTGGTGTGGTTTTCTAGGAAGAAACAGGTCAACTCTGATGCATCCTACACAGAGCTGTCGACTTAAAAGTAGATGTCTGGTCTGAGAAATAAACTGGGGTTTTAGACTAAACAATAAAGGTACAAGAAATACACAAAAGGATACAAAAGAAAAAGATGCTGGTGCTCAACAGACCATGGAGTGGCGGCGCGACGTTGACTACGGGCTGTGTTCACAAACAGCAATTATCGTTATTGGCTGGGCCATATTAAAAATCGAATGAGAAGCACATCTGTCATGCATAACCTGCGGCAGGATGGAATATTCGCAACTGTTTCGGAATAGATGGCCTCTGCTGTGCTCTCCTGGCAAATTTTTTTGAAGGGGCGATGATAGAGGGTGTTGACTGCATATGACCGATTATGATTTTTCAACCTTTAAATATGAAAACGATGAGAAGACGACTGCTACGAGTAACAACAATGTGTTAGGGCGGTGAAAGTGTTGAGTGTGTTCAGTGTGTTTCGTGCACAGATGGCGGGCTTTGGTTTGACAATTTTGATGAAACTAGCAGTTGATTGTCATGGGAGGAGGTGACAAATTTTTCGTTATAGTGGCAATAAAACTAACGATGATGATGTTGGAAAAGCCTCCTCGGAAAGGAATTATGGTTATGATTTTGTAAAATTGAAATTTGTGGTTTTCGAGCCAATTAGCTGACTCATGTGTTCAATTTTGACAGAAAAGGTGAAAGGAAAGGAATACGTCTTTTGTGTACATCTGTTGTTGTACATTTATAGTGTAAGTAGCTTTCCAGCTTTTGCAAATTGCTGAGGAATACAAAGGTCTTACGGATTTACTGACATATGCATATGCTGGCTTAATATCATGCTTAAACAGACCGATTTTCAGCGTGGTTTTGAAATAGATCAAGGTAAGCCAGTTATCATCAAAGTCCCGCATTTTTAACATGAAATCGATGATTTTGATTTGGACGACATGTGGTTCTAAAAGATGACATACTTATGGGTATGACGCAGCACACGATCGAAGTTTAGCTTGAAAAATTTGATTCATATCATATCTCTCTCCCTTGGGTGAATGACTCGAACTCCAACTTTTTAAAGTGCTATAATTTCTTTATGTTTTGATAAATTTTATTGTTGCAAAGCAAAAAATGTTGGAAAATACATCAATTTTCAAATTGTATCAGTAGTTTTCAATATGTCCACCTTTGGCGCGAATAATGGCCTTGAGACGACCCAAGAAAACATCGCACGCTGCACGCAAGTGACTCTGCGGTATTTTGGCCCATTCCTGGCAAAGTGCTTGTTAAAGGTGGTCCAAACTTTGGTATTTTTTAGTGCCCAACTTCGCCTTCAAAACACCTCAGACAGAGAAATCCAACGGTTTTGCATCCGGAGAATTTGCAATCCATTGTGTCGAAGAAATAAAGTGTTTAACATTGTTTTTTAACCAATCTTGGCTGACGAGCGCTTTGCGAGACGGTGGCGAGTCTTGTTGAAATGTCCACGACCGAAACGATTGTTTGCCCATGGTCTCAATACTGCCTCTATGACAGTTTCACGGTATACGATCGCATTAATTTTGATGCCACGGTCCAAAAATAAGAGCGGAGAGCGACCATCGGCAGTTATGGCGGCCCAAACCATCACCATCGGTGCTGCCTGCTTTTTGGTGGCCGTCCGAAGGTGTAAATTTTCGAAGGACCTCTCTGGCAAGTAAACCCGGTCATTTTGTTTGTTGACATATTGCTCGATAACAAATGGCGACTCCTCGGAAAAAACCAAATTCGGCAAATCACCACTTTCACCACTTTCACCACTTTCGTGCAAGCGTAGCAACTCCTTCGCTCTTTCGACTCTAACTTTTTTCTTTTGCGGTGTAAGATAATGCGCTTCTTGGAACTTCAATGACTTGCGCCCAAGCTCATTTTTCAGTATGTGTTGCATCCGTTCCAACGATATGTTGAGCTCACGAGCCATTTTTCTTCCACTTCGACGCGAATTTCGCTCAATTCGAGCCTTCACTTTCCGAACCATTTCTGCCGATGTTGCTGTTTTTTTATGACCACCTCCATGGCGCTGCCAGTATCACGGCGACGAGCTATGGTTCGAGACACAAATGATTTATTCACGTTGAGGTGCTGGAGGGCTCTAACGATAGCTACTTGTGGTTATCCAGCCAAATATAAAGCAATCACACTATCACGTTCGGATTCCATCGCGGATAAAATTTTTTCAACACAACTGAGACGCAAATCGTTTAAAAGTCTTGTAAATAATAAAATTATCTGTCATGTGTCAAAATTTGAGCTCACTGTCATGACCGGTTTGGAAATTCTGAAGTTGGTTGCTCGAAGCATCCTCGAAACACTTTTTATATTCGGTTTTCGGTATGTCCATCAGTGCTTCCTGCGATTTTTCCATTACTTCCTCTCGGCGCGGCTGCTGAAACGCGTTCCCCGTTGTGGTTTTTTACGAGTAACTCAATTGAACAGAAAGAAGTCACAGGGAGCCAAATCAGGTGAATTCGGTATTCGGTGGCTGTTGGATGGTATTTGTTGCATTTTTCGTCAAAAAATTACGAATAGTGATGGCACTGTGCGACGGTGCGTTATCATGGTGCAAAATCCACGAGTTTCTCCCCACAATTCTGGTCTCTTTCGGCAAATCGCTTCACGCAAACATCTCATAACACCCAAATAATACTCTTTGTTTACTGTCTGGCCTTCTGGCAAAAATTCATGATGCACTCCACCGTTGTAATCCATGAAAACCGTGAGCATTGCCTTCTTTTTTGACTGAAAACGACGTGGCTTTTTTGCTTTCGGCTCATTTGGTGAACGCCATTCACTTGCCTGATGTCTTGATTCCGTGTCGTACTCATAAACCCACGGCCATGTCTCGTCTCCAGTAATGATCCTTTTGATGAATGTGGGATCGGATTCAGCCTCGCACATCATCTCTTTTGCGACGTCAACACGGTCTCTTTTTTGCATGAAATTGAGGTCTTTTGGCACCAACTTTGCTGCTACACGACGGAAACCCAAATCATTAACCAAAATGTCTTGGACGGATCCATAGGCAATGTTGAAGTCCTCCGCTATCTCTCTGATGGTTAATTTGCGGTTATTGACCAATATTTCTTTTACTCGTGCTTCATCAATGTTTTCGTCGGTCTTCGATGTCGATGGTCTGCCACTGCGCCATCATCTTCGATTGACTCACGACCACTTTTGAACCGCTCGCTCGTGCCACTGGTAAACGACCGCTTTCTTTAGAGAATCGTTCCCGAAACACTTTTCCAACATTTCCAACGTTCGCGCACCATTAAATCCGTTTTTTACGCAAAATTTAATCTGTTAAGATTTTGCTGCAAGAGTTCTGTAATGGTACTGAGACTGAGATTCTTTCCTGAGACGGCTGTGGCAACGTCATAGGCAACCACCCTGCTACCACCCACTTCCAAATATTGTACATACGAGTATATCAGCAGTTCATTGACCACTAAGTTCGATAAAAGGGGTGAAAGGACACCGCCTTGTGGTCTACTGACACATCTTTTAGCAGAAGCCCACCCAGTTAGGAGTTGATAATCCTGCTATTTAGCGAGAGACCAATCAGCTCCCCAAGAGAATCATTTAAGTACTTTTAGAATTGATAGTGCAGTTGTGATTGCGGATGGGTTGATGTTGTTAAAGGCACCTTCTATGTCCAGCAAAGCGACCATTGTGTACTCTTTATAATGTAGGAATGGTTCGGTGTTGATACCCAGTGAATGCAGAACCGTTTCCCCCGTCTTTTTTTTACACTAGGCATATGGAGCCATAGACAAAAGTCGTGGATCAAGTCTAGATCTTATATGGATATCAATCAGTCATTCTGGAGTTTTCAGAAGGAAAGGTGATAGACTTATAGGTCTGAGGTCCTTTCTGACAGCATTAACTACATTAATTTCTCTCCATGAAAAGAGAATGTAGATCATTTCTACGCAACTCCTCATGATATTTACAAGCGTTGGCAGGATGATATCTGAGGCTCGGCAGGTATCATACCATCAGGCCCCGCAAACTTGTATGATTTTAAGCTATGCAGCGCCCAGAGCAGCTTGTCGCTTGTAATCAGAGCGTGAATTGGATTTTAGTCGCGGCAGCATTAGTCCTACTAAGGTTGTTACGGTGTGAATAGGAAGCTGCCTGCAAAGTGCGTGTCCTGTAGCAGGTAAAGTGATTCATCACTCGAGATCATCCAAGAGCCATCGGTTTCTTTCAAACAGCTAGTCATCGAAGGATTTTTTTTAGCCGCTATGCCTCGGAAGTTTCTGTTATTTTGCCAGAGGATGACTTCCAGGATTGTCGCTTTGCTGTCCTCAGTTCTTTTTTATATATTTTGAGAGATTCCTTATGTGACATCGTTTCAGGTAACCTGGACATTTTGCAAGTGCAAGATGACTGCGTGTTTGAATTTTGCTTTAACAATAGCAGACAGCAATGTATTTTGCAAGCATTCAATTGCATAACCCCAATTGGTTATGCTGTTAATATTGGAATTGAGATTAACGTACGCTGCCGTTGCCGTTCCATAGCCAGGGAGCAGCGACACTGGACAAGAGATCATTGATGTAAATTAAAAAGAGTGTCGGAGACAGAACGGATCCCTGGGGCACACCACCATTTATTTTGTGAATATCAGATTTGAAAACCATCCAAGACAACTTGAATAGAACGTTCCGTAAGGTAATTTCTAATCCATTGAAGAAGAGAGTCGTCGATCCCAAATGCACGCATTTTCGGCAAAAGAACCCGATGCCAAACTCTGTCGAATGACTTAGAAATACTCGTATCAAGTACAACTATCTTACCTTCTCCAGATTGATGTACGCTTTGGTTCCGCTTTTCGATGAGACATGCCATCAAATCATCAGTGGACCTTAGTTGCTACGAAAACCTGCTACCGGTCATTGAGAAGTTGTCGCGTTTCGAGATATTTCATGAACAGAAGGCTTATCAGTGTTTCCATACCTCTGAAAAAAGTGATAAATGTAATGGGTTGTTGGTGCTTTCCGCGTATGAATGCGGAGAGCACCGTATACAGGGCGTAATCCAACAATTGGCGGCAGCGGTGGGATACCCGTGACGAACGGATCCTGCTACCAACTACGAATCAAAACTGAACTCGATGCGTACTGAGACTACACACCAAGAGTCAAAGTGCTAAGTGAAAAAGTAAAGGTAGTCCCGTAAACGTAAGACCTGGCGAATTACACATCGGACGCCAGAGGCAAAAAAATGGGGCAGTGTCAACGACTGGGTCGTAATTACCAACTCTAGGACGTGAAGCCTACCTGGCAAACCTTCAAGACAGAACAAATAAGCAGGGCAGAACAGCAGTAACAGGAACTTCTCCATCCAAAAAACTTGGCATTCATAAGAAAATTTTTACAAAAAAAAAAATCTTTTAAAGACTTTGAACTTACTAACGCTGTTCCTCCTTCGCCCTTCAAAATTGCTACCCGTGAATAGGCTGCTATTCTGCAGCTTTCTGAACACTTATCTTTTAACAACGACGATTATTCAGACCCTGACACCAACATGTCTGAGTACAAAATCAGTCTTAACGACATATACAACTTAACCCTGGCGTTCAGCAGAAACCCGGAAGAATTGGACAGATTCACCGCGTACGGTAACATTCTGTTTACGTCAATAAAGACAGAGCCAGAACAGAAGCTCTTCCTAAACTTTGTGAAAACTAGGTTTCAAGGACCAGCATTCGAGCTAGTCCAACGAAACTCTTTCACTAAATGGAACGACTTAGTAACTGAATTGGAGAAACAATTCAGGGAAGAGAAGTCGCGGTCATCGGTACAGAATGAGTTACTGAGAGTGCAACAAAGGGCAGATGAAACAATCAGAGAATTCGGTGATCGACCACCATCAACGGCGAAGCTGTCCGACGTTTCCTAGCCGACAAAAACGATCGCCTGGCCATCCAAGTTGTCGAGGATGGACTAAGGAACCAGAATTGATGGTTTAAGCCCGAGGTGAAAAGGACCTGAAATGAGCAGTCTCCTACGCGGAGGAGCATTCAGCTCGCCTGCGTCTCAGGTAACTACCAAGAGGTCCACGAAAGCTTCTTCTCCCAGGCCCGTTTGTCAGACATGTAATAAAGTCGGACACACATCGGCCACTTGCTACAGCAACCCAAACTTTGCCAAAATTATTTCTCAAACCTGTAATAAGGTACACATCCCCAACATGTTTTAGGCACCCCAATATTGTTCATAAAAAACCCGTCTGCCAAATCTGCAACAAGATGGGACACACTTCCGCCACGTGTTACAAAACATGAATTTTCCAAATTTCGCTCCACAGGCCATCAAGAAAGAGGTCGTAGCCCTTGGTAACACAGCGGGCCTTTGACTATAAAAAAATTAAATAAAAGTCATTATAACGTTTTAAGCAAAAGTCTTTGTCTTTCTCTCCGCTCGTATACTCTTCTCCGCATTCATACGCGGAAAGCACCGTAAACAGGGTGTAATACAACAGGTCGTAGAAGGAGAGAGAAGAGGATTCGCCTTTTTTAGGCCTGGATAAATGTAGTAGGATTGATGAAAAAGCTTACGCAGTGGCTTTGTCAGCGTGGAAGGACACCTCTTTAAAATGAGGAGGATATACCATCTGGACCAACGGATTTGTGTGTATTAGGATCTTACAGTACTCTTGCTACTACATGAGTGCGAAAGTGGACTCATCCCATCGAAGATTAGAAGTATCCAAGTGTAAGCGGAGACAAGGCACCATATGTAAGTGTTGAACTTGACCCAAAATGTGCAGCAAGCAGATTGACCTTGTCCAAAGAGCTGACAACTGGAATGTCATTGTAAAAGTTCTTTAGGATGGAGGATAAGACAGCATTTTTAAAGTTTTTGACAAACGACCTTTGGGACATTGCAGTATCTTTTGCCTCAGTTTTTCGTCATATTCAAAGACGTTGCAGTCATTCCTGGCTCGTTTAAACTTTTTTCGGTTTTCCTCGGTCGGGTGGGTCTTGAAGAACCGAAAAAACATTTCTCTAACCCTGAAAAATTTTGGCTTGATATACTTCATCTGCTGCGAGATAAAGGGTCTCCTTCCAAAGAGAATAGCGTCTGTGGTCATGTCAGCAGCGGCATCCACGTCGTAATCGAGGAAACTTAATGACCAGTTAGAATTCCTAAAGAAACTGTTAATTCCGCTCCAATTAGCCTTCCCAAATTACGATACGGTTCACCCAGAAATCCTTTCTGGTGGTCGATATACGAGAAATTAGCTAATATTACACAGTGGTCCGAGGAGGCCAGAAGTGAGAGCACATCGACGGTGTACTTATCGGTGTGAGAAGTTAAAAACAAATCTGGAGTGTTGGCGGTATTACTATCACCGCATTCAGGTATCGTGTAGGTTCATTTACAAGCTGGGTTAGGTTGTTTTCCGCAGCGAAGATCCCAACATACCGCCCTTCGGGTGTTGTCCTGTCCAGAGTGGTGAAGCCACCAAGAATTATGTATACTGAAATCACTCGTAATAACACTTTCAGTATGGGGATACAGGGGTACAATTCTTTGTATCGAGTTAGACAGCGCATCAAACTGCTTAAAGGTCGGATTGGTGTCCATTTTGGAGCTTCTGAAAATGTACCAGTAGTGGATAATTCGCTGGAATGGAATTTTAACCACGTGAAGCTTAAGTGTGGATTCAAAAAAGGGATTACGTTTTTATGGGATTTAGTAAGCCAAAGGAAGCTTTCGATCTAAGTGACCTGTAAATTATAGGCGGGGATCTACCTTTGTTTTACTGAGTATCATAATAACTGGCCTGTACTGACAGAAGTAGCCGCACGCGGTTGTTAAAATCACCAAGGGTAATCTTAAATTTATCCGTAGCACAATCAGTTATCACCATGGCAGATTTCACAGTTGTTCGTTCTTCTTTTTCCCGGCCTATGGCGCTGTTTGGAAGGCAGTGATGTCCACTTTGTAGCCACCTAGGGCCTTCTGCAAGTGGGCTGCCCGTGGGTTATAATTACATAGCTGAAATCCATATCCGATTCTGTTTCCCGCTTCACATCGCATAGTGTTTTTTTTGGTGCGGCAGTTAACTCAAATCATTCAGGGAATTGCGACAGTGGTTCACTAAGGAGATCTAAGCTGTGCCGCTAGACACTTCTCCGTCTTCTTCTCTTCTTCGACAAACTCGCTAGATACCGAACTTTAGATACCTGAGCTCCGAGCATGTCGAAGTACGTTATCTCAAGTGGGGTTGTCTTTGCATACCACCTTGATTAAAAAGTTCCCGCACCACACCACCGTGTGGCGCTCCCATTTTACCGATTTGAGTTCTGTTTTTTTTTTTAAGTTGGTAAATCTGTTGGCATTCCCTCTAAATCTTAGCGTCATAGCTTGACATTTGCAAAAGTTACGTAGCCAAGAGTACATCTATCTCTGTGTGTGTTGGCAATTTTTTACAATTTTAGAAATGGATTTAAATTTGCAACAACGAACTTGTACTTGCATTAAATTTGGATATGTTGGAAGAGTGTTTCGGCAACGATTCTCTAAAGAAAACGGTCGTTTACCAGTAGCACGAGCGGTTCAAAAGTGGTCGTGAGTCAATCGAAGATGAAGAACGCAGTGGCAGACCATCGACATCGAAGACCGACGAAAACATTGATGAAGTACTCGTAAAAGAAATTTTGGTCAATAACCGCAAATTAACCATCAGAGAGATAGTGGAGGATTTGAACATTGCCTATGGATCCGACCAAGATATTTTGGTTAATGATTTGGGTTTCCGTCGTGTAGCAGCAAAGTTGGTGCCAAAAGACCTCAATTTTATGCAAAAAAGAGACCGTGTTGACGTCGCAAAAGAGATGATTTGCGAGGCTGAATCCGATCCCACATTCATCAAAAGGATCATTACTGGAGACAAGACGTGGCCTTGAGTTTATGAGTACGACACGCAATCCAGACGTTCACCAAATGAGCCGAGACCAGAAGGCCAGACAGTAAACAAAGAGTATTATTTGGACATTATGAGACGTTTGCGTGAAGCAATTCGCCGAAAGAGACCAGAATTGTGGGCAGAAAACTCGTGGATTTTGCCCATGATAACGCACCGTCGCACATTCCAATTTTTGATGAAAAATGCAACAAATACCATCCAACAGCCACCGAATTCACCTGATTTGGCTCCCTGTGACTTCTTTCTGTTCAATCGAGTTACTCGTAAAAAACCACTACGGGGAACTCGTTTCAGCAGCCGGGAAGTAGTAATGGAAAAATCGCAGGAAGCACTGATGGACACACCGAAAACCGAATATAAAAAGTGTTTCGAGGATGTTTCGAGCAACCAACTTCAGAATTTCCAAACCGGTCATGACAGTGAGCTCAAATTTTGACACATGATAATTTTATTATTTACAAGCCTTTTAAACGATTTGCGTCTCAGTTGTGTTGAAAACTTTTTATCCGCGATGGAATTCAAACGTGATAGTGTAATTGCTTTATATTTGGCTGGAAAACCACAAGTAGCTATCGTTAGAGTCCTCCAGCACCTCAACGTGAATAAATCATTTCTGTCTCGAACCATAGCTCGTTACCGTGATACTGGCAGCGTTGCAAAACGCCATGGAGGTGGTCATAAAAAAACAGCAACATTGGCAGAAATGGTTCGGAAAGTGAAGGCTCGAATTGAGCGAAATTCGCGTCGAAGTGGAAGAAAAATGGCTCGTGAGCTCAACATATCGTTGGAACGGATGCAACACATACTGAAAAATGAGCTTGGGCGCAAGTCATTGAAGTTCCAAGAAGCGCACGATCTTACACCGCAAAAGAAAAAAGTTAGAGTCGAAAGAGCGAAGGAGTTGCTACGCTTGCACGAAAGTGGTGAGTTGCTGAATTTGGTTTTTTCCGATGAGTCGCCATTTGTTATCGAGCAATATGTCAGCAAACAAAATGACCGAGTTTACTTTCCAGAGAGGTCCTTCGAAAATTTACACCTTCGGACGGCCACCAGAAATCAGGCAGCGCCGATGGTGATGGTTTCGGCCGCCGATGGTAACGCTTCGCTTGTGTTTTTGTACCGTGGCGTCAAAATTAATGCGATCGTATAGAACGTACCTGGATTTTTATCGTAAATCACCTGTCATGTAGACTTAATGTTTACGAGGTGCCCATACACCCATAGGGAGCAAGGATACGCCTTGCCATCGCTCTCCGTCAATCCTTTGATACCAATTCGGAACTGTGTTGGAGGCACAGTTCCACGCTTGGTATGAGTCGAGGCCGACCTAAAACCTCTAGCTACTCTTAGGGTCGCAGTACCCAATACTTTTTTGCAACTCTACAATGGGTTAGACCCGTTCCCGCGACTTTGGGTTTAAACCACAGCCACCATGACGCTCCCACAAGGGGGCCTACCTCTAACAAGTCAGGCCCGGACCGAAATCCGGGGGGCTCCTGACTCCCATGGTACCGTGATTTAAGTCCTGGTATGGACTACCGGTGGTCAAGCCGCCAACAAGACCTATGACCGGCAACTTGTAACTGGTCAAATCGTATCATCCATTCATGCAAAAAAATCTGGATGTTTTCGATAAGACCAGTTATAGAATAATCTACCCCCGCTTTTTATTAGACAACGTCATGGATATGGGCGAAGCCTTGATATTTGGGCGGGGGCCCATGCGATCGTATACTGTGAAACTGTCTTAGAGGCAGTATTGAAGCCTTGGGCAAACAATCATTTTGGTCGGAGGCCGTGGACATTTCAACAAGACTCGCCACCGTCTCGCAAAGCGCGCGTCAAGCAAGATTGCTTAAAAAACAATGTTCCACACTTTATTTCTTCGACACAATGGATTGCAAATTCTCCGGATGCAAATCCATTGGATTTCTCTGTCTGGGGTAGTTTAAAGGCGAAGGTTGGCACTAAAAAATACCAAAGTTTGGACCACCTCAAACAAGTACTTCGCCGGGAATAGGCCAAAATACCGCAGAGCCACTTGCGTGCGATGCTTTCTTCGGTCGTCTCAAGGCCATTATTCGCGCCGAAGGTGGACATATTGAAAACTACTGATACAATTTGAAAATTGATGTATTTTCCAACAATTTTTGCTTTGGCAAAATAAAATTTATCAAAAAATAAAAAAACTATAGCATTTTAAAAAGTTGGAGTTTGAGTCATTCATCCTGTAGACGTTAAAAGTCTCCTACGTTTCGTCTGAATCTCAAATTTTTTATTTTTTTTTAAAAAGAACTTAACACTCAAGAGGGTATTACTACTCTTTTCGGAAAATTGAATAGAGAGAGAAAGAAAGATGTTTGGGCTCAGTGGTTATTTCGCTCCATGGGTGGCATCCAACATTTAATGGTGAGACTAAATTACTAGTGTAAATTGGACTTGATGTTAGATTTAAGCAACCATTCATCTCACAAGATTTTAGTTGCCTGAAAAAAGTCTTTCGGTCACGGCTGGTATTGAACCCCGAACCGTCCGATTGGGAAGCCAACACACTACCACTTGAGCCACGGCCACCCATACAATCTCAAATTGGTTCCAAGAATAGCAGGATCACAGATCCGCGTGGCATCACAGTGGACCAACAGGCCCAAGGGGGTTTATCATCAGCCACTCCAACTTAACCTAACCTATGTACCTATGTACACCAGTACTCCATCAAAATTGCCAGTAGCATTCCGCCCCAGAGCAGCTCTGTTAATTTCTTCTGTTGTAGCAGCATCAGTTTTAGTCGGACCTGGTACAAGCTCTGTTGGTTACAGCACCAGTTTTTTCCGCCTCGAATTTTAAGCGTACTTAACTCCCGGAAGATATCTGGGTTCAGTCCGAGGAAAAATCGTTGGATACCTTTATCAACCACCACTTCTCCAGCTGTACTTCAGCAACACACCTCACATCTACTGGGACATGATCCGTGTGAAAAATCTTAAATACATATTTTGAAGTACCTTATCTGCGGCATTACAGAATGCATTCTAAGATGTCAGAGGCACCCTGCTATGCATTCTGTAAGCCTGTTCAACTCTCGGTAAGCCCCCCAAATCAGGCATAACATCCCATATGCTGTAGAAGGATGTCATACCCTTCAGTCTGATGCCTTTCCTGCTAATGACTCTCGAGAGAATTCCCGATTCAAGTGCAGTATTAACCAGGAAGTACATTCTGACCCCACTACATTCTTCCTTAAGACCATAGAAAAGCTACTCTCTCTCAAGGAGTGTACAAGTGTGGCCTTTCTTAATATCGACGATATTTTCAGGACAGAGGCATAAATGACTTCATTCGCAGCTTGATCCTTTATTCTCAACAGTAGAATCATAAGGCGATGCTCCACAGGAAAAAAAAAAAACAGATAAAGGGAACATCACAGGACGATAGGACAATTAAGATACCCTTCATCATTTAACCCAAGCTGTGTAAATAGCATCCTTCCGCGTTTCTCGATCAGTTCTAGGCACCTTGGATGGAAATAAATTGTTGCAGAGCGAAAACAGCGCTAATTGCCTCAACTTGTGCAAGGCGGCTGTAGGCGTACAGTGGGATCTACAGCCAAAAGTCATGCACTGAGTCTGCACCAAAATCGTGAAACTAATTTTCGGCTGTGGCTTAGCCGCTTGGTGGCCTGCACACGATAGATGGACTAACATCAAGTTGTTACAAAAAAAGGAGGAGCTGCCTGCCCCCAACTTGTTACCTACAGACGTTTTCGGCATGGATTAGAACTAATTTTGCTGAGAAACACATGGCAATAGGTAGATTAGCCGACCGCAAATTAACTGAAATGGACTCCAATGTGACCTAAATCAACTGTTTCCAGCAGAAAACGAATGGAGACAACGCAAAGTCTCAGTAAGTCTATTCCCATCTTCACACTCTAAGACAGCCGAAGTCATTGACGTTGGGTCTTCTCTGAGAACCACTTCCAAGCTGAAGTTTCTGCTAATCATCAGCCCGCTAAGTCCAATGATAGATGGACTCATCGAAACAACCGTCACACATCTAGACTAATGTAGATAGTATTTGATCCTAAGCAATCAAGAGAGCTGATCAACATCAGGGAAGGAAATATCTTGAATATTCCTCACAACGATATCTGCTACAGGGACGAAGAGGAAGAGGAACTTGTGCTCTGGTTCAGCACCTCATCAGTTCGACTTTTGGCAATAACCAGGAGAATTCCAAGTCTGCCAAATGGGTAAGCTCTATCAGCGGAATTCGTTTTGAAAGTATCTTGACTTATTATAGACCAACATAGTCTGAATATCCTGAATTTCTTGCATAATAAATGTGTACACCTTTATATAAGTTAACTAGTGTAGCACCATACAACTTTTTCGCAGAATGCATCCACTTATATACATATTACGTGCTTACATATTGTACATACATAGAAACTACTGCAAATGGAACGACCATCTTAAATTTCCACCAGCAATTGCGATTGCGCCTTCCGTCAGACGGTTGTCGTTCGACTAATGAGCCTCAAAGGAGCCAAACCAAATTACTTTTCGTCGCAGCACATTTAATACGTTTAATGCCTTGTATCTGAGCAATGCCAATTCGTAATTACAGATAATTTCGTTATCCGAGAAAACATACAAATCGTACGAGTATCTGTCTGTCTGTCGAGCATTGAATTGACAACGCGGTTGGCATGGATCTCCATGAATTCAAATTCCACCTACGGAGGCGGCCTAATGGCATACGGGCGCACTGGTGGATTTCATCTTATTTTATGCAAATGAGCCGTTTGCATGCCTCTTTTTGGAGGGATGAATGAAGTGTCTATTGGTTCTTGATGAGGCGAATTTTGACTCTTGTGGCAGAGAGATACGAATATGGATAGGCATATCCAAAGTCACAAATTGCTCCTAACTTCAGATACGAGTCAAATGAAAAACAGTGCGCATGTGATGTAATTTGTATTGCTGAGGCATTGCTTGCGAATTGTATTAGTGGAATGCTGACATGTTAAGTCAGGCAAATGAAATGTCTAGGACTGAACGATAGACTTTTGTTGCGTCTGACTATGACAACTACGAGTACTACACTTACTACCGAAGCGAAGGTAGGCAACGATAGCACCACGTTCAAAAATGTGATGGAATTGCATGGGATCGGGGTCACAAGAAATGACAACGGTGGTAGGTTTGTTGACTTTAGTAAGTCAACCACACACGGTTTCACTACACAAGGACTGCCACAATGCCACAGATCGACATTGTGCATAGAACTAGATTGGTTGCCTTAAATTTATAAATTTCATTCAAGACCGAGTTGACATCGGTATAGAGACGAATGGTGTTACTATAAATCCTAGTACTGCAGCTGTAAACAGCAAGAGTACCGATGCCACAAATGCAGAAACAATCAGTAGCTTCGCTCCTGAGAGCATTTCTGACCACTGACACGCTGTCAGAAATGTTTTTAAGTCTGGAGCAGACACGTTAGTTGCTAGAAGGTGAAGAAAGCTGAAGCTATTAGCTGACAGCAGATACCTGGAGACGGATCAAAGAACAAATAAAATTTGAAGAGCAGATTGCACCGATTTCAGCAGTACCGCAAGAACGGAAAGGAAATGCAGTGTGGTGTAAGACGAGACCAGAAATCTGCATCGACGCACTACCCATCAATGTTGCCTGCTGGAGAAATAGCGGCAGCAGAATCGTTCATTGTCTGCAGAGAAAATCAGTGTACTTAGTTGCCTTCCCTAAGCAGAAACTTCCTTTTCAAAAGAGGGCAAATGGTGGAGGAGATGAAGCTATAAAATCGTTGACCTGTATAGGCAACAAAATCCAAGAGGTAAAATGGCTGTAGGATGGTTGCAAGATTAGGCTAGGCATTTACTGGCGCCAACCTATTATTTCGTAGCAACCAATAGCCTCGCACAAGGACGGATGTTCGGAGCCGGACAAAAGAAGAATGAAGAGCTGTGACATACCATATGCAGAAAACAAAATGAGCGTCTATTCGTGTGATGATTTTTTGTAAGCTGCAGACCAACTAAAAAGTATTAAGCTTTCGAAACGTAAGCGAAACTACTGTTTTAATCTGCTTCAAAGCTAAATTCGCCACCATCAGCCCCACAGGAGAAGTAGATGCTGCCAAAGAATGTTTCTATGAACTCCTCGACAAAACCAAACGAGCAATGCCCTAAGTGATTCTAACATCAAATGGAGAAAAGAGGACATTTTTGGTAAGACAATGGAAAGGCATAACTTAAACGAAACCACGTCTGCAAGCGGATTTACCTGAATTGACTTTGCTGCAGAACAGGATATAACCATTTCCAGCATACGGTTTCCTTATCTCAATGGAACAAGGCGATCACTAGTTCTTTAAACAGCAAACCACATTGATCGATGCGAGATAGGCATGCAGCGGCTAATGTTAACGCAGACCACTATCTAAATGAAGCCAAAGTATCTCTGCTGAGATTTTTAACCACTCCAGGAGCCACGTTCCGGACTTTAACCAAAAGGTGAAATGAACGTGTCTAATCAACTATGTAAGGGGTCTTTCATTAAGCGCTTCCTATCTTTAAATTTAAATAAAACAAAGTGTGTGTGAGATACCATCGAAATTTTGTATTCTTTTGAAAGGCCTATGGAATCTAACACCGCTCACTCCGCCACGGCTTCTCTGGGTGACGCGCATCCGAAATGTCCAATTTTCCATAATTTTGGCGCATAAATCAGGCTGAATTTGACCGATGGCGTGGGTTTGTGGCTTATTCGCATATACCAGCGACCTCAGAAAACCCCACAGGAAAAAGTCCAACGGGGTCAAATCGCATGATCTCGGTGGCCAGTTTACATCATCTCCACGTGAGATGTCTATGCCCTCGAATCGCTCGTACTCGTGCTCGAATCGGCACGTAGTGCCGTCCTGTTGAAACCACATGTCGTTGGTGTCCATATCATTCAATCCAGGCTAAAAGAAGTTGGTAATCATCGATCTGTAGCGCTCGCCGTTGACGATGATGGTCTAGCTAACGTTGTTCTCAAAGAAATATGGACCGATGACGCCACCAGCCCAATATCTACACCAAACAGTGACTTTTTCGGAATGCATTGGACGCTCTTGGATCTCTTGTGGATTGGTATCGTCCCAAATTCGACAATTTTAGGCCTCATCGCTGAAGATAATTTTTCGATGAACATTAGGGTCAGTTTCCAACTGCTCCAAAGCCTATTCAGCGAACACACGTCGTTGTCTATGGTCGTTTACCTTCAGCTCTTGGGTCAGTTGAATTTTGTACGAGTGCAGGCCCAAGTCACGACGCAAAATTCGCCAAGTTATAGTCTGCAAAAGGTCAAGTTGTGAAATTGTGAGCGACGCGAAATTGACTGCCTCGGATTCTCCAGCACAGTCTCGCAGACAGCGTCGATGTTTTTGGCAGATCTTGCGTTTCGTCGACTTACGGGTTTTGGTTTATTGTTTACTGAACAAGTGGACTCAAATTTATCCACCACATTGCGAATGGTCCCCTCGGTAGGACGATTATGGTGACCGTAAAATGTGCGAAGGGCGCGGAACCTTGCCCGAATAGAACATCCATTTTGATAAAACAGTTTTATATCATTTGCACGTGTTGTTGAACGCTATGTCTATCCATGGTGATTTGGCAAAACAGACCGAAAATCAGTGTACTGTAGCCTGCCTGATTGACTTGGAAAAGGCCTGGTTAGAGGGACTTTTCTACAGGCTGACCAGACTGTTCATCAGTCAACCACTTTTGTATATTCTTCATGATATGCTCACCAACAGACAGTTCGTTGTAAAAAATGGCGATACTCTGTTGCAACATTTCACATTAAAAACCGTCCGCAACAAGGTGCGGGTAATTCGCCGATGTAGGCAATAACTGATGGATAGCGGGTTGTGATTGAGAATTTTGTTGGGGCACTGTTTTCTATTGTTGTAAGGGCATAACACCTACAAGAATCGGATTCGGTAAACCAACGTCAGAATTTTCACTTTGCGGCCTTGATTGACTTTTTTTTATAATGATGCGGGAATTTAGAGTGGATGTAGCCAATATTCGCGGGCTTAAAAGCAACCACTTTCCTGCGTACGTCCACGTCTGTAAATACATACCAGCTGTTTTGACACTTAGTAAAACATAGGCAGATCACCGCCCATACCTCTCAGATCACTCTGATCTGTAGCTAGTGCCATTATTCTTCTCTCACCGCAGTCTCGCCATTTATGTGCGTAGTGATGTAGCTTACCAAACTCCACCACAATGTAGTCCCTGTTCCAATCCGGAATTCAATTTCATGTGGCTAAAGTTCCATCTCCGTAAGCAAATTATCCACTTCTGCTTTATTTACAGAAGCCCCAAACTGGACAGCAATTCAACTTTTAACGAGTTTGATGCGCTGTCTGACTCCATTCAACGAATTGAATCTCTGTATCCTCATACTGAAATCGTAATTACTGGCGATTTCAAAACACACAATTCTGGTTGGCTTCGACATTCTGGATAGACAACACCCGAAGGACGGTGTATTGAGATCTTCGCTGCGGAAAATAACTTAACGCAGCTTGTAAATGAGCTCACGCGAATACCAGACGTTGATAGTCATACCGCCAATACCCTGGACTTGTTTTTAACTTCCCACCATGACCAGTACTGCGTTGAGGTGCTCTAGGCTCGTCGGACCATTGTGTCATAACAGCTAAATTCTCGTACACAGTTAGAGAAAAGATTCCTGAAAGAGCCATATGACAATACGAGAAAGCCAATTGGAGCGAACTTAACAACTTCTTTAGGAATTTTAACTGGTCGTTATGTTTCCTTGATATCCGACGTGGATGCCGCTGCTGACATGATCACAGAAACTATTCTCTTTGGAATGAGATGCTTTATCCCTCATCGGATGAAGTGTATCAAACCAAAAGAAAAGGCATGGCACGACCCGAGCTGCAAAGAGGCTGTCAGGGTTAGAGAAATGTTTTTTCGGTCCTTCAAGACCAGCTCGACCGAGGAAAACCGAAAAAAATATTAAAAGAGCCAGGAATGAGTGGAACGTCTTTCAAGCTTGTTAAATTTGCATATGACAAAAAACTGAGGCAAAAGATACTGCAATGCCCCAAAGGCCATTTGTCAAAAACATTAAAAATGCTGTATTATCCTCCATCCCAACGAAGTTTCACAATGACATTCTCTGGACAAGACCAATCTGCTTGCTGTACAGTTTGCGACTAGTACAACACTTTCAGATTGTGCTTTGCCTCCGCCTACACTTAAGTGCTTTGAATCGCGCTGATGTAGTAGCAAGAGTACTTAAAGACCCTAGTACAGATAAATCCGTTGGTCCAAATGGTATATCCCCCTCATTTTGAAGAGGTGTCCTTCCACGCTGGCAAAACCACTGCGTAAGCTTTTTCATCAACCCTACTCCTTAGGACTCTTTCCGAGTAGATGGAAAATAGCATTTGTACAGCCAGTCCTTAAAGAAGGCGAATCTTCTTCTTTCTCCTTCGAGAGACACTTTCGTGATAAATCGTCAGCTCATGAAGTAGAGGGTGAAAAGTTTTCGACCGCAACGTAAAGATAGCGGCACTCGTCAATAAAAGCTAGTGAATGCTAGTTGTGCATCTTTTGACAGTTACTTACCGAAGTTTCAGTCATTTTGGACGCGTAGTTTTTAGTTGACAGTCGTTTGAGTGAGTCGAAGTGAGTGTTTTTTGTGAAAATGGAAAAAATTGAGTATCGAGCTGCTATTAACTTCTTGTTTTTGAAAGGCAATACGCCTACGCAAATCAAAAATGAGTTGGACTTTGTGTTCCCCATACACCATCTGCACCATTATTTACCACAGTGAAATTTTGGGCAGCTAAATTTAAACGTGACCGTAAAAGCTTGGGAGATCATGAACGTTCGGGATGTCCAAAAACTGCAACCACTGACGATAACATTGCTAAACTTCACCAAATGGTGTTAGACGACCGCCGAATTAAAGTGAGAGAGATAGTAGAGGTTATAAAAATGTCCAAAGAACGTGTTTGTTACATATAAAATCAAGATTTAGACATGAGAAAGCTGTTAACGCGTTGGGTGCCGCGTTTGCTTACGTCAGACCAAAAACGTGTTCGAATGAACATTTCCAACGCTCTGTTGGAGCAGTTTAGGCGCAATAAATCCGAGTATTGGCGCCGATTAATTACAGTAGATGAAGCTTGAATACACCATTATACGCCCGAAATAAAAATTCAATCAAAACAGTGGACTGCAAATGGTGAGCCGGCTCCAAAAAAAGCAACATCTGTTTTTTCGGCTGGGAAAGTGATGGCGAAAAAGAAAATCCTGTTTCACCAAGACAACGCGCCGTCTCACACCTCAGCGGTTGCCATGGCGAAAATCCATGAATTACGGTTTGAACTGCTTGACCATCCGCCTTATTCACCAGATCTAGCCCCAAGCGACTTCTTTTTGTTCCCTCATCTAAAAACAGCGCTCGTAGGACAGATATTTTCGTCGAATGAGGAGGCAATCACCTTCGTGAACAATTACTTTGCAGAGAAAAACGTCAAGTACTATTTGGACGGGTTAGAGAGATGGGAGCATAGCTGGGAGAAGTGTGTAGAGTTACAAGGAGACTATGTATATTGAAACACGAAAACGTCTTAATGACGTTTTTGTCCACTGGTGAACTGATGGCATGTGTTTGGTGCCATTGGTCTTTGGTACATCATTCTGGCGAAAGCAAGATAGTTGCATTTGATATTTCTAAGCCATTTGACAGAGTTTGGCATCAGGCTCTTTTGTAGAGAACGTATGCATTTAGGATCGATGACTCCCTTCTTCAATGGATTGCAAATTACTTTTCGGAACGCTCAGTTGTCTTGGATGGTTTCAAGTCTGATATTCACAAAATAAATGCTGGTGTGCCCCAGGGCTCCGTTCTGTCTCCGACACTCTTTTTAATTTTCATTAATTATCTCTTGTCTGCTACTTCTAATCGAATATATTCCTTTGCTGATGACAGCACTCTCTGCTTCTCATATTCGTTCCCGGACTCAGGCCCCTACTCTTCGGCTGTAGAACATGAACTGCAGCATATGTTAAGCTCATTAAATTTCGATATTAACGCATAACCAATTGGGGAACTATCAACTCAGTGGAATTTAATGCTTCCAAAACTCTATGCTGTCTGCTGTCATTAAAGCGAAATTCAAATACCCAGCCATTATCCATGAATGGCACTTACATCGTCGAAACCGAAACACTTTCCATACTCGTATGTCTGTGATAACTTACGTTGGAATGACCACATATTCGATGGCGCCAATAATGCTGCGAATGTCAAGGTTTCCTCAAGCGATGTAAGAAATACTTCACCCCCTCTGATCAGGCCTCAATATATAAGGCGTTTATCCGCCCAAAATTGAAGTACAATGCCCACATCTGGTCAGGTGCTCCTAAAACATCTCTGTACCTCTTAGATAGGACTCAAAACCGTGCGATAAAACTCATTGGTGATACTAATATCAGTCAATCAATTGACAACCTCGAACACCGACTGTCTCCCTTTGTTTTATGGCTATTTCCACCACCAGTGCTCCATTGAAATCGCCAGTAGCATTCCGCCCATTCAAACTTTCAACCGTAACACCCGTCTCGCTGAATGTTCATCAGTATACCCTCAAGCCCACTTTCGGACATACTCTGAAATATCGTGATCCGTTCCTAAGCCGTACAACTCGCTTGTGGAATGCCCTGCCGAGCTCGCTATTTCCTAGTCATTACAACATTCAGATATTTAAAACCAACGTACATCGGTACCTATCTTTCTTCCCTCCCTAATTTTCCTTCGCCCGAGCTGTGCCAAACCTTTTTAAGGGTACCTTAACTCCTAGAGCGCGCGATATTTAAAAAAAAAGAAAAAATCGTCATTTACACAAGCGATTTGATAGGTTCACCTTCCTTGATAGCGTACAGAACAGGTCCAAAATTCGAGGTCATTAACATGCTTTTGCAATGTGACTTCGAAGAAATTAGGTGATTTTGCTATGACTGGAAGCTGAAAATGAATCTATTACAACGCCGTTGCCTGATGCCTCTAGGGACACCAGAAAGAATTGGCGAAAATTCTCGATCATTAGACAACACGGCTTCTCGAAATGTAGTCAGAAACCTTGGGATCTGGCTAGACCAATATCTATGTAGATGCTGCTAGGCCAAGGCCAAATGTACTTTTACCCTGACAAAGAGACTGTTTTATAGCAGCCAACTCGATGCTGCTGCATCTGCTACATGGTCCTCATCTGGCCCATGCTAGTATATGAGTGTCCCGTGTGGTATGGTTCAAAGTGCGATCAAGCTTAATGGAAATAGTTCGGGTGTTTGAGAGGGCTTGATTTAGGGTTTGTCTTCACCTTAACAGAACACCAGAATCGGAGTACATAAAATTCTATCGCAATGAGGTCCAATACAACAGGGCGTATCTAATAAGTGTGGACAACTTCGTTATTAATTTGGCTCGAGGGTATATTGCAAGAGCAACGACTTCGTCCAACAACCTGATATCTAGGGCCTACTACACCAAATCTTATATCATGAGAGTGTGCGCTTGAAAGGCTTCGTCCCCTCTGAAGTTGGAATCATCTAAATTTAAGTATATCAAGGGTCTCGGGCCGGATGTCCTACTTGCCGAGTTATTTAAGGTGTGGGGAGAGCATACACCAACTCATTTCCAAGATTTAATCGAAGCAAAGTATGTCCATTGTCCATTGAAAGAATCTAAGCACTGTTTGCCCGATATAAAAAAAAGGAGACTCTCTACAGCGTAGAATGACTGAAGCATCCGTAAATGATCCCATTGGCCTTTATTAGTGTCGTTTAGATCTTGACGAGAAAACGCTATCAAATTCATCAGAAAGATTTTCAAGTATTGAAGTAGAAGCTATAAAGTCTGGTTCACCTCAGTAGTGAGCAAAGCCTAGTAAATGCTGCCAACAAGACTTGACTCACAACGTCAACGAATCGGATAGAAAGTCACAATCGGCAGCTATAACTTTGAGGTAGTTAGACATTCTGTGGTAACACTCATAATGACATCTTATCACAAATCAAAGGAAAAGTTGCACTTGTCGGCCACCTCTTTTTTGGCCTCCGCAGGCAATTGAGCAGCAAGGTCTTGGCAAAAAATAGTAAGGCGATTTGTATGTATACAACTGTCCCAGTTCTGTTGTACCGCGCAAACGCATGGAAGTGAGCGATGGCCTAAGAAAACATCTTTGGTCCATGTTTCTTGGAGCCATATCTCATGCCGTTTCCAGACAAAGTGCATCCAGTTTGGCAATAACTTTGTTGCCTCTTCATGAACGCGAATTGCATTGGTGCTTAAGACAAGTAACCGCCGAAGGAAATTGTGTCTACTTCCTGCTTGGTGTAACGACTTAATATTTCGTAAAATATGTCTTAACCATTATGCTGAAACTGCTCATTAAAATCCTAGTTCTGCTTTAGTGAGTGATAACTGCCGAAGACCTGCTACTTCAGATATTGAGCGTTTAAGTGGAAAAGGCTCTTGTCTTGACTTTAAAAAATTCTTTAAAATCTTCTTCCAAACTAATGTTCAAAGACTGGACCGTAGCGTCGGGACGAAAAATGTTAGGCGAATATGAGAATGAAATTGAGCCGAGTCTGGTAGCTATAATTGGAACCATGAACACCAGCTTCTCAGAAGAATGCCATTGCACAGAGACACTCTTAAGTATGTAGTCCAACCTAGGAGATGGCAAAGCAGCTCATCTTAGTTTAATGTCTTCAGTCCTCATTTATTGGAGTCTTAATAAAACCATTACATCTTGTTCCTAATCTTCTATGATATACGTGTGTCTATTCCGGGAGGAGATGAATGTTAGAAAAGAACCACCAACTTTAAACGTACTCGTATTTTCCAAGTTAAACGAACATTTGTCACTCCACCTAGCAAAACGACTGAATCACATAAAGCACTCATTCCACAGACAAAAAAGATACTTTTGTTCCTTATCGCATCGCTTTTGTGTTCCTAGAGATACCAGTACCCGTTTGTTGAATGAAATGAATAAAAGATTCTCATCTGGAGCGGAGAACTATTTATTTAACTGAGAGTAACAGAAGAAGAATAGCTCATCGCGTTTGCTATATACATAGTCCAATCCCAAACCTATTCGTAGAGCCCAGCCAGTCATCCATTTATTTCGAATTATACTCAACGGTGTGTTCGCGAACCTGCTGTTGCTTTGGCCGCGTCCTTCTATTCATCCTTACAAGTATCGCTGTGGGAGTTTTTCCTAACACTCCCCCGGGAACCATGTCAAACAAGGCCCATCTGTTATCATCTATCCAGTTATCCTCCTGTGTATGGCTTGCCTTAAAAATGTACTGTCTCTCTTGCATCTTGCAATTCCACCCATAAATCGACTTGTAATTGTATCTAGTGTGTGTTCAAACTGTGCATACAAAGGTTTCAATTTTTTTTTTTATCTTTTTTTTCTTTGTGCCTATTACCAACTACCCCTGTTGTTTTACGAGTACTCGTATGACGTCGTGTATTCGGGCGTAGTTACCCTTTATTTTCGCCGTTTTGGGTTTTCCACTTTGCCAAATTCCCATCTACTCGTACGTCGTTGTGCCTGTCGGTGTTTGCTTATTGTACGCCCAAGGACTCTTGCAGGAAAATAAAAATTAAAATACAATCATCTCGTGCGAGAACATATGACCGAGCAATCCGGACAAGTGCCCTCTTGTGATGGATTTACTATGACAAGGGGTTCTTCAACAGAGTGTCTGACGGACTAACAGAGGGAGAGAGGGGTTGTTTATGGGCGCCCGACTGGTTCCGTTTTGTTTGTTGTAAAATCTATGACTCCGATGTAAATCAAATCGTCAGATAATCGTGTTACAAAGGCAACTCTTGCCCTGCCAGATAGATGAATGCTTAAACGCTCTACTGATGTGGAAGCTGTTCAAGGGACAGAAACATCATCGCATCGAGCCGTTTGATATCAAAACCACCCTAAAGTTAATGACAGATATTTACTCTATGTTCTGGCTGATTCGATCGAATTTTTATTTCATGTCGCGTCGTCGTACATATGAGTGTGTTGGCAACAATCATCTCAGCAGGAGGGTAATATGCGGTGGGGTGGACTTGCTGTTGTATTTTTTGAATTTTTTTCTTGGTCTGCATGTTATTGCCAGAGGGCAGGGAATACGCTTGCTGTGCACACACGCATAACAGAACTCGGAAACACCCCTAAATTGGGTTAGAATGCTATTTATTGCATTAGAAGCAAATTGCGGAAAAATTAGCGGCTGATTTTGGGATCATCTAATTACGCGTCCGTTGGCCCTTGCCAATAGTTGTCACTGGTTGTTCCATTTGATTCTTTGCTGCCACAGTAAGTCTGTGTCTGATTTAAGTACAGCGATAGGAGTTCCGTTTCGGACATGCGGTCGTGGTCTGAATGAGATACAATATTGCGGGTAACTCGACTTGTGTACATATAATGAGATGGTAGTACTTCACTGCTGCTTGAACCTGATGTCCAGGCAAAGATAGCTGATATTAAATATGCTTCATTAAACGCTACTATGTCTGAGTAGGTACCAACAGATGCTGGACCTATTTGGAGCTAACCTATACCATGCGCAACCAAGGTTAGATATGTGCTCGCAGTCAATTAAAGTAGATCGGGCTCATTTATCTTTAGCAACCGACCAAATGAAAAAACTCGGCCAATCACCGGGTACTTATCGCGAAGTTTATAAAACTGCTTGAAACACCATCATCATACAGGCTACAGCACACACAAGGAAAGCATTTGAGATAATTATACAAGAAACACCGAATCTTCCAGGCGAAAAAAAGAAGCACGCGACGGGACAATGATAAGGCAAAAAGGAGCGGTGATGCTTAGTTTGAAAAATCGCTCTCTAAATTGGTGATTCAACAAATAAAAAAAAAAGCATCGTATGATAGTAAATAAGCAGATAGAACCGTCATCTGCGAAACGGACCAAAGGATCAAGAGATGACAACGTGATGGAATGTTCAGATGATATCGCAGCAGTTGCAGTGCCCATCTATCGTGACATTTTGTCCTATGCACCGATATTGTGTGTCCCTCTATGTTGACAGCATTGACCACTAAACTAATCTTTGCGGCTTCTGCTTTAAAAGGCTCAAACCCTCCATTGGCAATATGTGGTCTTGCAATTATGCCAATGTCATCTGCGTATGCGAGTAACTCAACTTGAAAGATGGTGCCTCCCGAGCTCTGCATAATTCTTTCAAAAATCACGCTGAAAAAGTCAGATGATAACGTATCATCTTGTCCAAGTTCTTTTCAGACATTTTAAGCCGGTTTTGTCATTAACGAAGCATGAATTCTTCACCGTCATCCTGAATGGCTGTGGCAGGGATGCCATGTGCATCTTTGAACTGAACGTGTATCAATTCGGAACTCTTGGAGTTATTCCAAGATCTGCGGAAAACTTGATCTATGATGAACTATCCTGATAAGTATAGACCTCGACCACATCTACCTGTTAGACTACGCAACACCCATTAACAATACGAATTCTTCAAAATTGCGACTGGTAACCAAAGTTCAGATGGTAGCAATATTTATGTCCGTAATCGGATACTCGCTTTCCAAATATGTTGTACAACTCGCACATCACACTTCTTTCGTCCGATTTTGTCAATATCATCGGCGTATGCGAGTAATTGGACGGACGCTTAATAGATCGTGCCTCTTCTATGGCGCGTGGGTTTTGCACTATTCTTTCAAGAATGATGTTAAGGAAATCACATGATAGCGCATCGCCTTGTCTAAATTCTTGTTTGCCGACCTTAATGGAGCAGCGTTTTTAAAGTAGCACGCGCTCAAGATTTTAAGGTACCCTTAAAATGTTTGCACATAGCGCAGGCGGGCGGAAAGAGAGGTGTCCATGCACGCTGGATTTAAATGTCTGTATATTGCAATGACTAGGAAATAAAGAGCTCGGCAGGCCATTCCATAAGCGAGTTGTACGTCTTACGAACGCATCACGATATTTTAGAGTACGACCGAAAGTGGGCTTGATGATATTCTGATGAGCATTCATAGCGAGACAGGTGTTACGGTTGAAGGTTTGAAGAGGCGAAATACTGCTGGCAATTTCAATGGAACACTGGTGGTGGAAATAGCGATAAAACAAAGTGATACACGAGACATTACGTCGGTGTTCGAGGGTGTCAGTTGATTGACTGATATTAGTATCACCCTTGAAATCTATCGCACGGTTTTGACTCTTATCTAGCAGGTGCAGAGATATTTTAGGCGCGCCCGACCAGGTTTGTGCATTGTACTCCGATTTTGGGCGGAAGAATGCCTTATATGTTGAGGCCAGCTCAGAAGGGGAAAAGTATTTCTTACATCGTTTGAAGAAAACTGAACGCTTTGCAGCATTTTTGGTCTCATCGAATATGTGGTCATTCCAACGTAAGTTGTCATTGGCACATATACCGAGAATGGAAAGTTTTACGGTTTCGACGATGCAGGTGCAATTGATGGATAATGGCTGGGTCTTTAAATTTCGCTTTAACGACAGCACTCTGCTGATAGTTCCCCAATTGGTTATGCTGTTAATATTGGAATTTAATGAGCTTAACATACCATGGAGTTCCCGTTCTACAGGCGAAGAGCAGGGTCGTGAGTCCGGGAACGAACATGAAAAACAGGGAGTACTGTCTCAGCTAAGGAAAACCACTTTCAAAAAGTTCCCGGAATTTATTCAGACAATTAGGAATACAAGTTAATTCATCTAAATCTATATTTTCCCCTTCAGACTAATACCCATCGACTGCAACACACTTATGCCAGCGCTTGATCCAATCCTCGAAACATTTTTTATATTCGGTTTTCGGTATGTCCATCAGTGCTTCCTGCGTTGTTTCCAGTACTTCCTCCCGGCTGCTGAAACGCGTTCGTGGTTTTTCACGAGTAACTCGATTGAACAGAAAGAAGTCACAGGGAGCTAAATCAGGTGAATTCGGTGGCTGTTATATGGTATTTGTTGCATGATGGCACTGTGCGGCTGTGCGTTATCATGGTGCAAAATCCACGAGTTTTCTACCCACCATTCTGGTCTCTTTCGGCGAATTGCTTCACGCAAACGTCTCTTAACGCCCAAATACTCGTAATACTCTTTGTTTACTGTCTGGCCTTCTGGCAAAAATTCATGATGCACTACACCGTTGTTATCCACGAAAACCGTGAGCATTGCCTTCTTTTTTGACTGAAAACGACGTGGTCTTGGTTCATTTGGTGAATGCCATTCACTTGCCTGATGTCTGGATTGCGTGTCGTACTCATAAACCCACGGCCATGTCTCGTCTCCAGTAATGATGCTTTTGATGTATGTGGGATCGGATTCAGCCTCGCAAATCATCTCTTTTGCGACGTCAACACGGTCTCTTTTTTGCATGGAATTGAGGTCTTTTGGCACCAACTTTGCTGCTACATGACGGAAACCCAAATCATTAACCAAAATGTCTTGGACGGATCCATAGGCAATGTTCAAGTCCTCGTGCTTCATCAATGCTTTCGTCGGTTTTCGATGTCGATGGTCAGCCACTGCGTTCATCATCTTCGATTGACTCACGACCACTTTTGAACCGCTCGTGCCACTGCTAAACGACCGTTTTCTTTAGAGAATCGTTGCCGAAACACTTTTCCAACATTTCCAACGTTCGCGCACCATTAAATCCGTTTTTTACGCAAAATTTAATACGAGTACAAGTTCGTTGTTGCAAATTTAAATCCATTTCTAAAATTGTAAAAAATCGCCAACACACACAGAAGTACGAGTAGATGTACTCTTGGCTACGTAATTTTTGCAAATGTCAAGCCATGATGCTGAGATTTAGAGGGAATGTCAACAACAGATTTACCAACTTAACAAAAAAAAAAACAGAACTCAAATCGGAACAAGCTGGTATATTGGATTAGAAGTAGCAGAAGATCGTTGATGAAAATTAAAACGAGTGTCGGAGACAGAACGGAATCCTGGGGCACACCAGTATTTATTTTGCGAATATAAGACCTGAAACCATCCAAGACGACTTTAATTTAACGTTCCGTAGTTTCTAATCCATTGAAGAAGAGAGTCGTCGATCCAAATTGCATGCATTCTTGACAAAAGAGCCTGATGTCAAACTCTGTCAAATGCCTTAGAAGTGGCATTATCTTTCCTCCGCCAGATTGATGTGGACCTGTTGCTACGAAAACCATATTGCCGATCATTGAGAAGTTTTCGTGTTTCGAGATATTTCATGAGCTGACGGTTTATCAACGTTTCCATGACTTTAGAAAGAAAGGACGTAAGTGCAATGGGTCGCTAGAAGGAGAGACAAGAAGATTCGCATTTTTTAGAGACGGGCTGGACAAATGCTCTTCTCCATCTGCTCGGAAAGAGTCCTAAAGAGTAGGATTGATGGAAAAGTTTACGAAGTGGTTTTGCAAGCGTTGAAGAACACCTCTTCAGTTGAGACCTTTAAGTACTCTTGCTACTACACTTGCTACTATGCGAAAGTGGATTCGTCCTATTGAAGGTTCGACGCACTCAAGTGTAGGCAGATACAAAGCACAATCTGGAAGTGTCGAGCTGGATGCAAAGTGTGCAGCAGGCATGTTGGCCTTGTCCAAACAGCTGACAATTGGAATATCATTATAAATGAGTACTGGGGTGGAGGATGAGGCAGAATACAACCAAAAATGTTTACTACCTTTGGGACGTGGTAGTATTTTTAGCCTCAGTTTTTGGTCTTATTGAAATTTCACACGCTTACAAAAGACGTTGCAATTATTCCTGATTCGTTTGAACTTTTTTCGGTTTTCCTCTGTAGGTTCGGTTTTTTAGGATCAAAAAAAAAAAACATTTCTCCTAAAACCCTAAGAGCCTCTTTACGGCTCTAGTCGTATCAGGCCTTTTCTTTTGGTTTGATACTCTTCATCCGATGAGGCATAAAGGATGTTATTCCAAAGAGAATAGTGTCTATGATCATATCAGCTGCGGCATCCACGTCGTTATTAAGAAAACATAACGAGTAGCTAAAATCCCTAAAAAAGCAGTTCTTTAGTCCGTTCCAATTGGCTTTCTCTTACTACCATCCGGTTCTTTTAGGAATATCTTCTCTAACTGTGCGGTCGGTATATGAGAAATTAGCTGACACAGTGGTCCGACCTTGCACTTATCAGAGTGAGAAGTTAAAAACAAGTTCAGGGTGCTGGCGGTATGACTATCAACGTCCGGTACTCACATGGGCTCATTTACAGGTTGTTTTTTACAGCGAAGATCTCAACACACCGTCCTTCGGGCGCTGTCTGTAGCCCATAATTTCTGTATGAGGATGTAGGGATACAATTCGTTAAAGGTCGAATTACCATCCAAAAAATAAAGCAATAAAGCAATTGTGGATAATTGGCTCACGGAGATGGAATTTTAACCACATGAAATTGAATTCCGTATTGGAACATTGACAGCATTATGGTGGAGTTTAGTAAGCTAACATGCATCACTACACTCGTAAATGGCGAGACTGCGGTGGAAAAAGAATATTGGCACTAGTTCATATCTAGGGAGCTTCTGGTCAGCATGATCTGAGAGGTGTGGACGGGGATCTACCTGTGTTTCACTAAGTGCCAAAACAGCTGGTATGTATTTACAGAAGTGGAAGTACGTCGAAAAGTGATTACTTTTTATCCTGCGTGCGTTTGCTATATCCACTGTTCCCGAGTCAATATAAAAAAAAACGCACTCAAAAATTCTGACGCTGGTTTACCAAATCAAATTGTTGTATGCCCTTACAACAATAGGAGACAGTGCACCAAAAAAATTCACACTCACAACCCACTATCCCTCAAATCTCTTTGTTTTTCGACCTCATTTCGAACTACAGGAGCTGGAATTCTAGTTGTTCTTGCGCGAAGTGCACGACTAACTTGGTTCAAGAGCTCAATTTTAACAACTAGGTAACAACTCTGTTGTTAATCCCATGTGTTGCTAATTTTGACAAATTCACACATCTCCCGACTATCTGCATTCGACGTGTTTTATTTATTTAGCTAAATAGTAGTCGTGGTGATGTTGTCGCAGAGTAATCTTCCATTAAATCCCCTTTAGAAGCTTATTCGCCGCTTTGCATCCTTTTAGCTCCTAAGGTGCTTCTAAATCGAATCGAAGTACTAGATGGAGTGAAAAGTGACTTCCTTGGGAATTAAAAAATTTTTTTTTTAAAAGTTTTTTTATAAATATTATTCAATATAGTCCCCTTTTAGTTTGATACACTTATTCCAGCGATTTTCCAACATCTTGACCCCGTCCGAAAAGTAATTTTCCGGAAGGTCTGCAAAATACTCCTCCGTGGCATCGATAATTTCCTCGCGTGAGCTGAATATTTTATTGATGAGCCATCTTTTGAGATTTGGGAAGGGATAATAGTCCGAAGGATCCAAATCCAGTTACAAATCGACGCCAAAAGTCCGCCCGATTCCGCATCAGTAAGTCCAACCACTCTTTCGAAGTGCTCTCGCGTTCGTGCTTTTGATCAAAAGTTAGCATTCGCGGCACCCAGCGGCAGGATAACTTTTTCATATGCAGAATATTGCCCAAAATATGGCGTGTGCGCTCAGTACTAATATTTGTGGTATCTGCTAGCTGGCGCACCTTCACTTTCCGGTCAGCCAACACCATTCCATGTATTTTTTTGACATTGTCCTCTGTAACCGCATCGGAGGGCCTGCCGCTGCGGCCTTGATCGGTAGTGAAGTTGCGGCCACCACGAAACTCTCGAAACCAATATTTGACGGTGTAATCTGACGGAGCATTAGCCCCATAACATTTATCCAACTTTTCTTTTGTTTTCTTCGCCGTTTTGCCTCTCAAAAAATAATGTTTTATGAGAGAATGAAAATCGTTTTTGTCCATATTCAACATGATGCCAAACACGTCAACAACAATCAGCTGTCAAAACAAAACTAAACACAGTATCGCACTGAAATTTGGCATGTCTGCCTAAATATGAACGGATTTCAAGGCACCATAATCTTTTTTGTAGTAGCAGCGCATTCTGCCGGTCAAGGATGTCACTTTTCACTCCATCTAGTACATTGTTATAAACAAACTCAACGTTTTGTCTTAAACTGCGGGTACACCATATTTTCCATTTCTGGCAGTTGATGAACTTACCTACTTACTTACTCAGGTCGGGGTGAATCTGGGCCTCAACCCACAAGCTCCTCCAGTTAGTTCGGTCTTTAGCTAACTGCTAATTAGAGACCTTTGTTGCTGGAAGATGCTTATTTTTTCAGTCGCGTACGACGTTTTGTTGATATTCCTCATTCAGCCGGGCGATGAGTTCCTAAAAATGTACGATTCTTGACCTAGGGTGCATTCGATCTCTTCCACAATAATAGAGTTAAGACGTTGATACATTGTTGCTGGATGTGGTAACTTTCCGCTAGAGTACGCAGACTCCACTATTTGTCCATAAATACTTTTCTGTTGTAAAGTGGCGTATGCCCACTTCTTTGCGAAATCTCATCGGAAAAAATGTCGATGATTCAAAACTTTAGTTTAGTCATCTGTAGTATCTAAATGTTTTAATGCATAATAAACTATTTTCAATACAAAGGGAGACGCTTCTTTCACGTCGCCCATTTAAATGGTAATGAACGTCAACCAACTTGGTGTGTGAAGCTGCGGATGGATAACAAGCGTTTGACCCATTTGGAAGGATTTGCTGGCTGAGGAATTGACCCATATTAGACTTTAGTGATACTTAAGTCTGCCAAAATTTTAAGCATTCTTCTATTTGGTAGCCGAAACAACACGCATTATAAATCAAGTAATAGAAAATCAAAATGAAAATCAAGATGAAGTTCAAGAGGTCTTGCTAAAGGGTCCAGTCATTCAAAGATTCATTGTTTAAATGATTTTCTGCTTTCGATTGTACAAGTACACCATAACCGCAGATATTGCTAAGATGTATCAGCAAATACAAGTTAAGAAAGGCGATAGGAAGTACCAGTGCATACTTTGAAGGAACGAAGTCACGGATGCCATACATTGGTATTCCTGGGCATTTCTTGGTGGGCGGCCCCATCACTGCCATTTCGGAATCAAACTTGTTGGACATCAAGACCGGTAGACTTTCACGGTGGAGACAACTCCAACAAATGCAGCAGGATTTTTGGAAAAGGTGGAGTTGTGAGTATTTGCATGAGCTCCAGGTAAGAAACAAGTGGAAACAAGCCAAAATGAACATTAAAGCGGGCGACCTGCTCCTTATTCGAGATGAACGTGCACTCAATGACCACTAGGCCGAGTCTTGGAAGTCCATTCTGGAGACGACGATCTGGTGCGAGTAGCTACGATCCGTACACAATCATCAATATTGAAACGAGTTGGTGGTGCTTCCAATTGACAATGAGGATAATGAGTCTAGGGATGAACACGGTGGGTGGCCAGGGGTTTCGCCACACTAACTGGACGAGGTGGGCTGAATGTTGAAAAGTATTATTATAAAACTAGCTCTCACTATTGCCCCATATCTGGCAATACCATCGCTAGTCAATATATGTCAAGCTTCTGTTAGAATTTTTTTGTAATAAAACGTGTTTCAAGTAAGAGGTTACGTTTCTTTCTTTTCGCTTCTTTTTAAGTTCTCCAAAAAAAAAAAACCTTCTTCCAAACAAGTGCCGATTCTGTTGGCCTCACTACTGTGCAGATCGCATTGATTGATAAAACAAACAATTGTAGGGTATCCACCCAATCTAATCCCAGAATATTAATTTCGGATTCCACAAGATTGAACGTCCCTAAATGACCTTTAGGATTTGAATTCTTCGCACAATGGAACGGACTGTTCGCTGGCGCTCATTGCCGACTGTTGTGTCGTTGTTAGAGTTGGTTCACCTAATTGCATCCAAACTTTCTGGGACAGTCTGGTTATGTCCGACTCTGTGTCGATCGGGCCCCCGCCCAATTATCAAGGCTTCGCCCATCAGTGACGTTGTCTAATAAAAAAGCGGGGGCAGAGCATATTACTGATTTTATCGTAAACATCTTCAGATAACGCCTCTGAATGGTTGCTACGATTTGACCAGTTACAAGTTGCCGGTCATAGGTCTTGTTGGCGGCTTGACCACCGGTAGTCTATACCAGGACTTAAATCACGGTACCATGGGAGTCAGGAGCCCCCCGGATTTCGGTCCGAGCCTGACTTGTTGAGGTAGGCCCCCTTGTGGGAGCGTTATGGTGGCTGTGGTTTAAACCCAAATCGCTGGAAGGGTTTTTCTTTGGTTTAACCCATTGTAGAGCAAATAAGTACTGGGTGCTGTGACCCTAAGAACAGTAAGAGGTTTTAGGTCGGCCTCGACTCATACCAAGGGTGGAACTTGTGCCGCCAACACAGTTCCGAATTGGTATCAAAGAATTGACGGAGAGCGATGGCAAGGCGTATCCTTGCTCCCTATGGATGTATGGGCATCCCGTAGACATAAGGTCTACATGACAGGTGGTTTACGTTAAAAAAATCATGAGACGTTCTGTGCTGATCTGCAATCGAATAGGATGTCCATTAATTTGTACGAGAATGTACTTACGCTTTTCGACATGAAAAACTCTAGAAACCAAAAAGATGCCTGCTGTATTTTTCTTTCAACGGGCCTTTGTTCTTATTGTACTTCTTGTTCTTTTTGTTTTGCTGTCCAGTCTTCAAACTTTCACAAAACCCTTCCATACGGCCACTTCGACCGAATTCATTTATGGTTTTTGTACCAGCATCTTTCAGAGCAATGTAATTCACCACAAAACCAGCATGGAGGTTGTTGGCGTAAAAGCTTAACCTCACCTTCGCCTTCTCCACGCTTCTCCACTAATACAACATCGTGCTTCAACATCACAATCCTTCCACACTCGTTTGCTAAGTCAGTTAGTGTCAACTTCTTGCTGTTTTCATCTGCTTCAAGTTTTGCCAGTAACATTGATCTGATGTCAGAGTCGTATGTGGTAGTTAGTCCACAAACAAAAATTAAGCATTTCAAAACGTCAGCTGAGATTGAGGTTAGTTTGAAAAGATCATATTGCTTATTCATAACTCCTGCAAACGTTTTAAAATCATCGCTGCTTTTCTTTTCTAACTGAAGACAGTTATAGCGTGTCGGAAATAGAGAAATTTTGCGTGAGAAGATCTCCGTTAGTTTCGTCGATCGTCAGCTCCCGCGTTCTATTTGACAGAATTAGATTTGCAAATCGATTATAAGTGGGCTCATCTAACTTTCTTAAAAGAAGTCCTACTTTGTATGAATCGCCCAATTCTTTACCTTCATCTTTGAAAACATCTTCGTATCGAGAGTACCATTCACAGAAAGTCAATCCAATGCTTGGATCGTAGACAAAATCTCTACGACTCTTTCAGAAGATGACTTGATTGTCGTAGATGCCGGTGCAAGACTTGTGTTGAGCGTGCTCTCAGTTAAGGATTTCATAATTTGTTCTTGCTGTTGTAAAATATCCTCTTTCAGGAATGCTGCGAATTGCGTTGCGTCCATTTTGTAGGCTTGAATAAAAAACCTCGTCGTGTTTATTCAGTTGACAGCTACTTCACAATTGACTTTAAAAATACTAATAGAGCAATGGGGTGTGTTCAATTTGTGTGCAATCGGGTGTGTTCATTAAGTGTATATTTTTAAATAACGAAATCATCATTTATCCAAATTGCTGACGGAATTTGTCAAGCAACATTTCCACCTTTGTACAAAATCCAACTTAGTATTCTTTGCTGACCTAGTAATCAGAACAGATCTATTGCCATTGTTATACCCATTGCCACTTGGTTACTCGAATATGTATCTGTACCCCCAACCCCATAACGAACCATGATTTGTCATCAGGTGCTGTATATGTGTGTACATTATACATACCTAAATATATATCTTGGCACACTCATTATGCGACCTCTAACGAACCCCAGGAGCTTTGCTAAAGTCCACATATCTAATTCCGATCATGATTCTCTTCTATTTCCTTCCAAATCCTCTAGAAACGAATGGTATTTCTTCGATTTTCCACACTTTCTCCCGTTGTAGGTTATCTCAAAGTTTTTCTGTCAAATCATAATCCGGCAAAGGCAAAAAGAACCAACAAACTTTGACCCAACTTTCATCATTGCGCCATCACATCATCCCAATTTATCCCTTCCCATGATGGCTTAGTTCCTCTGTGAAACTTCACAATGCGCCACAGATTCTTCTTTCTCAGAGAAGAAAACCTATTTACAGAGCAACAAGAAAAAAAAAAACAGAAAAAGAACAGAAAAAAAAAAACCTCCAACCGACACAAAACGGATCCAAATCCAAACAAAGGACAGAGAAATGAAGAAGGCAAGAACGAAAAAAAAAAATGTTGAAGAAAAACAATTACCTACCACCCCCAAGGCGATACACAGATATACTTACTCGTACAAATACAGTACACTACTCCGCCCAGGCTCTCGAAAATAGCATCCCAAATATTTATTTTCTGCCATGAGTTCAGCGGGGGGTATCACTTCGTACGAATACATTCGAATGTATGTATGGATCTCTGTTGGATGGAGTTCTGCAGAAATGTTTGCCTCCCATCTAGTTTAGCGGCGGCCCAACAAGGACGACAATGATTCCCTGTTGTACCTGTGCAAGGCTACAGATACGCAGCACTCCATCGTCTTTTCTGAATGTCGGTTCCACCAGAGATAACGAAACCAAAATCGCCCGGAGGTGTTGAAACGAAAGGAAACAAAAAGTTGTTGGGGGTTCTTGTTTTTTTTTTTTTTTTTTTTTTGTTATTATACGTATTATTATTATTATTTTTTTTTTGTCAAGGGATGGTTGAAATGGAAATGGCAACTCCAACAAGAACAAGGGCGAATTCAACCCCATGTCGCCATACTCGTACAACGACACAACCGACGACGGAAGGAGCAAAATTTAGTTATGAATTCATTTCGAATCGAGGTAATATGATTACCTTTATGCTCTCGCATAGGTAGGGTTCTCCTTCCATTTCACTTGCCAACTTGTGTCCTCTGAAAAAGCGATCAACGTAAACGTTCTGGCACCAACCATCAACGGCTTCAGCACCCCAGCATAGCACAGCACAGCACAGCACAGCACAGCAACATCAGCCAGAAGAACAGGTCTGTAGGCGGAAATGGCTCTTTGTACCAATTTTATGCCCGTACTCAGCATATGAGTTATAAGTACGAGTACAAGTATGTTTGCATGTGTATCCGTGCACGTTCGCTTGTTTCAGAGAACTTTGGGCCAATTACATTCGAAAATTCATAATCGAAATCGAGCGTTTTTGTTTATTCTGAGGGTAGAATTTTAACCCTACAGATATATGGTATGGACAAAAAGATACATGGGGGAGGTAAATAGTGGAAAACACCGAGGTGCTTAGAGGTGGGTGTTACGGTGGATGTTGTATTATAGAAACGAACGTTTGTGGTGAACTTAGTCAATGTTTGCATTGGGACTAAAAGTCCATTGATAGGAAGATTATAGAGAAATTGATTTGATGTGTATTTTAATATTGCTCCAAGTCATACTCGTAGAGGGTTATGAGAACACCCATCAAGGGATTGAGGTCGGGATACACTTCACAACGGACAATTCTCCTCAAATCGGATGGAGTTTCAATTTTTACGCAACACCAATTGTGATAGTTGTTTGAGTTTGAAATTCCACGATAACTACGAGTATGTGAAATGCATGTACATTAAGGAGATGCTTTCAAAATCCTTTTATGACGAAACTCAATATGAGTAGATCGTGATTAGTTATTTTTACTGAAACTTCAAAGTGCTTTCGTCTGTAGGAGCCATTGCGATTTCGAATTGAGTTCAGTAAAACACTTTAATCCTGCATTTAATGAGAAAATTGAAGCTCTGGGAAGGGAGATCGAATGAAATAGTCATTCGAACAAAATAGTATACTGCTACTACAAAATACACCCTGAATTAATCGAACTGCAACCAACTTCAGACTGCTATCATTTCCAAACCGTTCATGACAGTGAGCTCAAATTTTGACACATGACAGATAATTTTATTATTTACAAGCTTTTTAAACTATTTGGGTCTCAGTTGTGTTGAAAAATTTTTACCCGCGATGGAATTCAAACGTGATAGTGTGATTGCTTTATATTTGGCTGGAAAACCACAAGTAGCTATCGTTAGAGCCCTCCAACACCTCAACGTGAATAAATCATTCGTGTCTCGAACCATAGCTCGTTACCGTGATACTGGCAGCGTTGCAAAGCATGTGGAGGTTGTCATAACAAAACAGCAACATTGGCAGAAATGGTTCGGAAAGTGAAGGCTCGAATTCAGCGAAATTCGCGTCGAAGTGGAAGAAAAATGGCTCGTGAGCTCAACATATGTGTGGAACAGATGCAACACATACTGAAAAATGAACTTGGGCTCAAGCCATTGAAGTTCCAAAAAGCGCACGATCTTACACCGCGAAAGAAAAAAGTTAGAGTCGAAAAAGCGAAGGAGTTGCTACACTTGCACGAAAGTGGTGAGTTGCCGAATTTGGTTTTTTCCGATGAGTCGCCATTTGTTATCGAGCAATATGTCAACAAACAAACTGACCGAGTTTACTTGCCAGAGAGGTCCTTCGAAAATTTACACCTTCGGACGGCCGCCAGAAAGCAGGCAGCACCGATGGTGATGGTTTGGGCCGCCATAACCGCCGATGGTCGCTCTCCGCTCGTATTTTCGGACCGTGGCGTTAAAATTAATGCGATCGTATACCGTGAAACTGTCCTAGAGGCAGTATTGAAGCCTTGGGCAAACAATCATTTCGGTCGGAGACCGTGGACATTTCAACAAGACTCGGCACCGTCTCACAAAGCCCGCGTCAACCAAGATTGGTTCAAAAAAACAATGTTCCACACTTCATTTCTTCGACACAATGGATTGCAAATTCTCCGGATGCAAAACCGTTGGATTTCTCTGTCTGAGGTATTTTGAAGGCGAAGGTTGGCACTAAAAAATACCAAAGTTTGGACCACCTCAAACAAGCACTTCGCCGGGAATGGGCCAAAATACCGCAGTTCAGTTCAGTTTATATGCATTTTTATTGTTTCATTTAATTTACTCTTACTTGCTAGACAAAAAAACGCTTAAAAGTTAGCTTAATTAACTTCAAATTATCTTATTCTAACTTACTGGCCCCATGCTGGCACTCTAAGTTAAACCTAACACTTAAATTATGTCTTTCGACGTACCTTACTATACAATACTATTTCTATTCATTATAATTGAAACTAAGAAAACATTTTTTAGAAAAAACTTAGTAACATGACTTTTTTTTTTCTATTTTATTATAAAAATTAAAACTAAAATCCTACAAACTAATTACAAATAAATTTTAATCTACTTAACCTACTTACATCTAATACATTATATATACATACATGATATATATATACCTAATATATAGATATTTGTATATATATATATGTTTTTTTTTTTTTGTAATTTTTTGTTTTTATATATATTTTTTTCTTATATCTAACTTACTCCCACTTAAAACTATGTAAGTCGGCCATGGCTAAAAAAATTAAGCGACCCACTTTGCTTCACATGAAGCTATCAAGTATTGAAGGAATTCGACGACGAAGCATCATCTCCCTCACAAAGCCACCAAAATTGTTGGTTCTGCTGAGCAACATCCCTCATGTCTCGACTCCCTACTGCCCGACTAAACCGGAGACGCTCCGCACTGCCGTGTCCGACGTCTCTGTCGTAGTTGAGTCGCCTGTCCACAGCTGTTCGAGCAACGTGGAAGATTAGCGCCACCGCCAATCTGTCCTGGATCAGACCTTTGCTATCTAGATAGAGGAACGCTTCTGGAGGAACATAGCCGTCAAAGCGAACTCTCTCATGATACATATAATTTGGATAGTAAGCCCCGGAAATCAGGTTGTTCGATGAGGTTATTGCTCTTGCAATGTGCCTTCGAGTCAACTTAATAACAAAATTGTCCACTCTTATTAGGTTCGCCCTATTGTACAAGACCTCATTGCGATAGAATTTTATGTACTCAGACTCTGGTGTTCTGTATAAGCGAAGACAAGCCCTCTCAAACACCCGAATCTTTTCCAATAAACTTGCTCTCACGTTGAACCACACGGGACATCCAAACACAAGCATAGGCCGGATAAGGGCCATGTAGCAGATCACCTTCACCCTCGCATCGAGTTGGCTGTTGTAAAACAGTCTCCTTGTAAGGGCAAAAGCACCTCTGGCTCTGGCCAGAGCAACATCTATATGTTTGTTAAAATACAGATATTGATCTAGCCAGATCCCAAGGTATCTGACTACATTTCGACAAGCAAGTGGCTGTCCATGTTGTCCGACGATAGAGAACTTCCGCCAATTCTTTCTGGTATCCCTAGAGGCCCCAGAAAAAGGCGTCCTAAACAGAATGGTTTCCGACTTCTGAAAGTTGATTTTCAACTTCCAGTCATCGCAATATCGCTTAATTTTATCGAAGTCACGTTGCAAAAGTGTATTAATGACCTCAATCTTTGGACCTGATCTGTACGCAATTAAGTCGTCTGCGTACGCTATGGCATGGTGAAGTGAACCTATCAGATCACTTGTGTAAATGTTGAATAGGATCGGCGAATTTACCGCACCTTGTTGCAGACCGTTTTCAATGTTAAATGTTCCAGCGGAAGTCACATCGCCATTCTTCACGATGAACTGTCTGTTGGTTAGCATATTATAAAGAATGTACAAGAGTGGTTTACTGATCCCCAGCCTAGTCAGCTTATAGAAAAGACCCTCTAACCATACGTTGTCGAAGGCCTTCTCCAATTCAACAAGGCAGGCACCAGTACATTGGTTTTTGCCTTTATTCCATTGAATATCGGACACCAGTTTAGACGCGGCATGTGAGATATCATGTCCCGCCTTAAAACCGAATTGATTATCCGGAACTATATGTTTGTCCTCAACCCACCTAGACAGAGCTCTATTGATTACTTTTTCAAAGAACTTACTGATATTCGGAAGGAGACTTATCGAACGGAGATTCGCCGGATTGGATATATCTTTTCCCTTTTTGGGGATAGGTTGAACCACCGCCGTTTTCCAATGCGCTGGATAATGTGCATTATTCATTGCATTATTAAACAGGGTGGTGTAAATGTCCACCGCTTCTAGAGGAAGATGTCGAAGCACGATGTTCGGAATACCAACGGTCCCCACTGATTTCTTAGCCCTGATTGTGTCGAAGATCTCATGGAGCTCTTCCTTCGAAATGAACGGGGGTAGGTCACCCTCTCTGGTAATGACATTATTTGCCATATTTTCGTCGCTGAACCGGGTGAAACCAGAGCCCTCGGATCGCCAGTTCCCTACTTCATTTCGAATGTAGAGGTCGTGCACCAAGACGCGATTGTCCAGGTCATAATTAGGGCCAATGGTATCATTGGCCTTGTATATTTCCTGGAAAGTCGCTCCTATGGTCTCAACCTTCTCCTGTGGATCCTCGATCACAAAGAAGTCGTCATCATCAGCGGCCTCATTTGGATCAATACCTGCTATTGTCAGTAACCGTTCGTTGTCTGTTGTCCGGGTTATTTTAAGACACTGAAGGTCGTTTTGATTTTTTCTCCGAAATAGTTTATTTATTTGCGGGGACATATTCGGATTGCTGGTGTTTACAGCCCGAACCCTGTTGTTCCAATACGAACTTACAGAAATTCTGTAATTCTCTTTTATTAACGTTTGAATATTTTTAATCGACGACTTCAGTGTCCTAATCTCCGGGTCTTGTCTGTCAATTAACTGCCTGAACAAGTTTTTGAGTCTTGACAGAAGTCTACTTTTCTGTCGGTGCAGTGCGTCAATAGTAGGATTGCGGAACAGGTCTTCGTTAGTCGTATGTCGATACCGCGGTATTGTAGCATCCATAGTTTGTTTAATTGTCTCGTCCATTTGTTTTAGGTAATTGTCGATCTCCTCGTTTGACAAATTCCTATTGGACGGTGGACGGTGGAGCGTGTTCGAGGCGAGTGCTCTTGTCAATGTTGCGGAGAAGCGTGTTCATCGAGTCTTACTGTAGTTGTAAGAATATCTTTGGACAAACTCCTCCAATTTCGCCATTTCGTTGGGAACTGTAATTTCGGTGCTAAAACCGCAATGGTCGCTGTCATACACGAATGTGCGCAGACAGTTTAGCGTTTGTAAATTCGTACCTGTCAGTCGTATACGTTCGTCGTACAGCAGTAGATCCAAATAAGACCCGCCTCTGGGAAACGACGGGTTATCGATAAAGTGGATTGTGAAGTCTCAGGTGCATAAACAGAGGCCAAGTACAGCCGCTTTCCACTGCGGAGCGGGATGTAAATGACGACTGCCTCCAACACCCGGAACCTACGCAACACTCCCTTGTACACTCGGTGAAATTTTATACCTTGTTTAATGAAGATTGCAACCCCGCCTCCACATTTGGATCTGGGCCGGTTTCTTCTTCTAACAATATAATTGTTGTACTCCAGTTTGTGCTTATCGGTTAGCTTGGTTTCGCTAGCGAAAAGCACATCAGGAGTTTGGTCTTGTAGCAAGTTAAACATCGCGGCTCTTCGTTCGATCCTAATCAGTGAATTAACATTCACCGCAAGGACCTTCAAAGTTTGCTCCACCATGCGCGTACCCATTACGACATGTGTTGCGTTAGGCCCGGCAGCAGCGCGTAGATCTGGTCCACCCGCTTGGCCTGTTCTTGCACCTGCTTTTGCAGCTGAGCCATCTGCCCTTGGATTGCGAGCAAGATGGCCAGCATGTTGGGTGCAGCTTCCGTTGTTCTCGGCATTGGCGCCGGAGAAGCAACAGTCGGTTGCTGTACCGTAGCCCCCCTACCTGCCGCCATTTGGGCGTAGGAAATTTGGGGCGTGACGGCTTGTGTTTGAAGCCTCACAGGTGAACGTTTGACCTCCACCTTCTGCTGCCGAGCCAGTTTTGCTTTTTTAATGTTAGCGAACTTAGGACAACCCCGATAGTTTGCGGTGTGTCCCACGTTCCCACATAATACGCACGAGAGCTGCGTCCTATCGGATGACGACCGTCGACTGTCGGCCTAGCACACTGACACCCTGCTAATTGGAGCCTATAGCAATTTCCTCAAATGTCTCGTTTTCACTGATTTCACTGTACACTCGCAAGCCGAAACACGTCTATTCTCCACGGAGATATGTGAACGACTGACTGACTTCCAGAGAAATGTGGTTGAATTCACATGGCCTCAACACTCGGTTTGAATACAAATGTCAAATTTCCATCACAAAGCTGCGGAAAAAGTTGAAATTTCACAGATTTGCACCGGTTTATGCAGTAAAATTGCCAAAATTTCAAATAAATTTGCCTCCGCCCAGTGATAATCATGTCAAATGGCAAAAATACAGTGACGAATCTCATCGATCACATTGCTGACGATGATGTTTCCTCATCAATTGAAACTTCCAATCCATTCAATATCTCGACTTACATACCACCGATTCCTCTAGTACCACTTACAGCAAACGAAGGTCGTGAAAGTTTTGAGAACAATGCCTTTGACTGTGTACAACAACAAGCCAACCGTCCAGACGATCCTGATGCATTCACTCAGCCAAGAACTAAGGCAGCACAAGTTAGCCAATCTGAAGTGAAGAATCTCCTATGGATCAGTGATGATAGTGTAAAAGACGACAATCCACAGCAGAATGCAGCGCCAGAATTCAGTAAACTCCAACTGCCTTCGTTTAGATTCGGTGAGCCAATCAGCTCTGTATCGAGTATTGAATTTGCAGTCGATTCGTCATGTAATGATAGTGCCTTTACATCGCCTAACGACAGTTCAAAGACGGCAAACCAAGCTTTTCTTACCGATAACACTGTTAATTGTTGTTTTATTTCAAACATATTTATAATTTTTATAATTGAAGTATTTTTTCCTGAAGGTTATATATAAAATTCTTAGAATAATTATTTTTAAAACAAACATGTTTACTGTGAATAAAAGAAACATTGTTGAAAATCTAGTATTAAGTCCCTGTGGATTCCGGCGAAAGATACGATGGAAGTGAAACAGAGGCACGACTGGTCAGGAGAAAGTACGGCCGAGGATTCGAAGTTGGACTGTGAGCCCATCTAGCCGCTTGTTGAGAAGTCGCAAAAACTATTGCGATTAAACAATTGGTGCCGAAACCCGGGACATTTAGCGCACATAAAAAACTTCATTGCTGCCGAATCTTTAGATTTCCTCCAACATATTAGCGTTAAACTATATCTTCGCACTTGATAAACGCTTAAAAGATAATCTTGTTGGCGATAGATATCGATTCTAGAAGCTTTGTTGAAATTGGGATCGGCCAGTACTATGTTTTTTGGAATATCCCGACTATCGACATCGAATGAACGAGTTGGCTGTAGATCGGTAATGCTCTTGATGACAATTAATTCCAGATCTGTTTTGAAATCGGAAATCGTCGACTTGCAAGTCGCCTGTATAACATATTTGATTTTTGATAGCTCATTTCCGATTCCACTTATTTGCTTTTTACAAGTCTTAACCTTTTCAGTTACAAAATTTAGCTGCGATGCAAAATCCAAGATAGCACGTACCGGATGATAACTTCCCAAATAATCTCTAACCTCAACTACTGCCGGAGCTAATACCACTTGATTTCCTGTATTTTGTTCACCGTTTGCCACAGAGGTAGATGCAACGTTCGGCTCCGAAATGGGAGCAAACCTATGTAATAGGTGGTGGTGGGGTAGAAAACAAATACTGCATTTCGTTTGGGAGCAACGCCTCACCGAATGCCCTACTTCTAAGCTATTTATGCAGAGCATCAACTTTTTGGTATCTTGAAATCGCCTAGAAACTAGTAAGCTTTGAAATTCTCTACAACTATCAGCTTTGTGACCATTTGATTTGCAATATGGACACTGAACCTGATGCACAGCTAACATCGTACATCTAATTTGTCGACTATGACTATGACCTTCATTACTCCCGCGACCACGTACACGACGATCGTTTCGAGCACTTGAAGTTGGTAATGCATTCTCCGAATGCAGTGTTTTAGCTTCCATTATTCTACACCGGTGATCCAGGACCTTCGTGAATTCATCCCACGACTGTAGTTGATTATAATCAACCATATCTTGCCATTTGACTTGCGTTTCTGGATCCACTCTATCTAACGCAAGAGATATGAATATGGCATTGGTAATGTCCTATCGACAACATAGCTGTGAGGTGTGTATTAAAACTATCCTCCAGGTTTCGTAGAGAGAAAGCAGTGTCCTTGGAAACTTTCGGAACCTCTAGTAACAAGTTAATATGCTCTTGGAAGATTAAGCACTTGTTATCAAACCTGTTCTCTAATCTTTCAAATGCCTTACGATAGTTTGTCCCTCTAAGCTAAAAATTCTTTCACAGCTCCTAACGCTGCCCCAGACAAACATCGTTTGAAATAATTAAATTTTTCGGGCAAATTCTCAGAGTATCCTAATTTCATTGGGTTATTCAAAAATCTGGTCGACAATAATGATGCACTCGATAATTTGTCGAGCACAAAGCTTGATGAATAAAGGATTCGCTGGGTGATATACTTCGTTCGATGTGAGTTAACTTGCCCAGCCACCGCCAGAGAACTCGGATAATTCGCAGTGGATGCTCGCAAGCGTTTCTTAAAATTTAGTTTAGCCAAATCCGCTACAAAATCACCTCTAAGCCGTCGTCCGTCCGAGATGGATGACCATTTCTGTTTGTCTTTTCAGATGCGAAAATAATTGCCGATCACTTCTCATCGTGCTTGCTTCCGGATTCTACAAAAGTGTACGATGATTCGTGTGATGATCTGTTGACCATCAAGCCGAACTCGAAATGATGAAGATTCCCATTCTTGAAGAGATTATTTCTCCAGTAGTGGTCAGAAAACCGATGCCATGGAGCCATACGTCCGCCGAAAAGCCTGCTTTACCTGTTATCACCAAAAATTCCCCAAACTTGGAGGCCATAAAAGAGAATGTTCAACAGTACAAGGCAGAGAATCAGAGTAATCAGGAAATTGGCTTGTTAATAGAGAACCTGAAGAATGTCATCAAAGATTGTGAAAATGATACCAACCTGCTCGAAAGTTTAAGCAACTTAATGAAAGACAAAAAGGCAGGTGGGACGGCCGACAAGATGGAATACTCTCACACCGCCTCCACAACCTATCCAGCGCCAGAGAAAGTTCGATATTGAACTGAAAGGGAATGAAGAACAGGAAAAGCGTGAGGAGATAGGAAATGAAGGCGAACAATGACAACAAGAGGCGCCAAACCATGAACAACCTGATTTTCCGAGTAAACAAGAGCTCGACTTGAATATAACTGACAAAATTCACCCTTTCGATTCCCCTGAAATCGTTCAACCAGAAGTCTCCAATATTGTGGAGCAAATTGGGCGCCTTCTGTGCAATCAAAATGTAAACGTCGTTCAAGTAAATCTCAGTACTGGCACCACAAAGCCCACATAACATATATTGTGGTCATGAATACTCCCATTCCGCTAAAGCAACGTCCTTCCATTAATCCATCAGATTACCAAGAGGACTGCTCACCAGAACTGAGTTACGGACGTCGTCGCAGCCAATTGCTAAGCATTCATGACAAAGGTACACAATTTGTTGCACAAGCGCCCCAAATCCGAATTCGAATCGCAACGAATTTAGAACTCCAGCTGTAGGACATCTGGTATACCCAGTGCACCGATGGCCCGTCGTTTAATTTTCGGTGGATCAAATCCAACCGACACTGTTACGAGGCACAATCAGATGACGACACTTAGATCAATGGCTTTGGAGACACACTACGAATGCCAGCAACATTATTCACAACTCCCAACTCCAATTCAGAGAGGCGGCATCAGAAACTGAAATTTAAACAGTCAACAGAGTCCATTGTGAAAGCCAGTGAAAGCGACGATTCTGATGAAAAAGGTCGCCCCAATGATTGTTACCACCACTGTCGATTCTCCTATTGAAGAGCCCAGCAAATATATATAAGTCCGTCTCAAGTACTCCTAACGTGCAGTTAGTTACCTACACGGGCTATCCGAATGCTTGCTCTACTCCAGTGGTCGAAGCCAAGGTATTCCTTCGTGGCGGCTCCGCTAACACCGAAACAATCAAGTCTGGCACCAGGATCCAATCAAATTCGTCGTCGCACTGTGAACGAGATGAGGTCACCTAAAAAGATTGGAGATAAGCCCACCTCGTCTCGGGCATATCGAATCCTGCCGTTAAGACAATGAAGCTGCCGCAGAATTTCTCCTAAACAAGATGATTCCCAATTCGTCCAAAGGGGTTTTCCGATTGTCGAAATCGACTATCATGGGTGCTGCAGATGAGGAAAACAAATTACCAAAATCGGAACGGTAGACGAACTTAATAAAGGCTAGAATCTTGCCGTAGCCTATCGTATAATCGGCCTGCTGATATTTTTCTCGCATTCTACATATTATTTCCTAAGATTATCCGAAATTTTGTAGAAAGTTTGTGCTCGCGCCCACGAGTATCTGAGGGAGAGCCGAATGCGTTTTGTTACTTAATTTTTCTCCTTTTCTATTCTTTCCTATTCATTTTTGAATGTCCTTTTCACACTTAATTTTGGTAAATATGCCAGATACGTTATATGGGCTTCTTCAACAAAATATTTGCAGCTAAGGTTAGAACTAGTTAAGGTGCTGAAATGTATATAGGTGTTGGCGGATGGACCTTTAATGGGTCAACGGCAACTCTCATACCTCCGAAGTGGGTTGCTGACTTCGAAAAATCGGGGTCCTTTGGCCAGAGGGTTCAGAAAAGAGCCTGCACCCCTGATAAGTACGGATCTACTGTTGATGACCCAGCAAAACGAAAGAAGATCAAGGACGTTCGGCACATGAAATGTTCAAACCTTGAACAGACCGCTTGTAGTCGAACAACTGCAGGAGGCCTTCAGCTGCTATGAAGCAAATACGAGCAATCTCGTATGACTGTGTCATCATACAAATACTAGGCACCATAACGGGCCCATAGCGATCCCTGTGGAACCAGTTGAATTTGTGCTCAAATGGCAAAAACCTAAACAATCTTCCTGGTGGAACACCCAATTTCCTTGCAAAAGCCAAGAAGGCCTTTGCAGTTCGTGCCGTCTATTTCCTCTAAGTTTTCGAAAAAGTATTTCACTAAAAATTTTCTTCGACTACGCGATATTGCCTAGCATTCACACAGCATGTGTGTTATGTCCCCAACAGCTTGGAGATCATCGCAGAATTAGAAAATATCCGTATCTGACAATTTGAGTCCCTTTGCGTGTTTTCGCAGGAAACAGTGTCCTGTCAGGATTCCTATTATTTCCGTAAGCTTAACCCTGTTTAATTTTATTAGCTCCCTAGATCTTTTGCCGTCAAAAAGCGGCCAGAGAGCCTTGGATACCACCTTAGGTTAGCAGTCTTTGTGATTTTTTCCTCTTCTTGCAAGCTCATCCGCTTGCTCATTTCTTTTTACCCTGCAGTGTCCTAATTGTATCAGAGTTGACGTTGGTTGATTTCATTGCCTTGAGTGCGGCCTGGCTATCGATGTAGATATCGATATCTCATCTGCGTTAGCTCAAACGCCCTGAGGGCAGCTAGAACCTCTGATTGGAAGACACTGCTTGCATCAGGTAGTCTTATAGGTCTGTGAAAATTGTAATTTCATTTGACCTGATTATTACATTTTTTTGCTAGTCCTACCTCTCCGGATATATATCATATGGAATGTCGAAGTCGACCAAGGAAGGAATTTCATCCGTTAGAGGTGGATGGCATGGCAGTAGCTCCGCTATGACTGTGCCGTGTCCGGAACTACTACTCTTGAAGTAACCCAGACTAGTGAGTCGTATTGCACTGTTGCCAGCAAGTTTTTTGATCTGTAAATCAAGCGATGTTAGGTGGAGAAAGGTGTCCACAGTTATCGTAGGGGTGGTACGGAGCGCACCTGTAATGGCTATGGAAGTCGTTCTTTGAACCGCCGCTAATTTCCGGAAAACCGTTTATTGTTTATTGCGCGCTGTGTAAGTATAGGCCTTACCAGCATCGTATACAGCCAGTACACCATTCTTTCCGCCACGTTAAGATTCCAATTCAGTTTTTGTCCAGGATTACATTCAGGTTCTCGGGCTCCGTTGAGTTTTGGGAGTCTGAATTGCGGTATCTTTTGGTTCTAGTTTTATTCCACCATCCCAAGGGATGATTAACCACCAAACAACGCAGTGGTACAACACAATTTACTTGCCAACAAGTCAATACCCTTGTTGATGTCCTTCAACAGTTCAGGAATACCTTCCTTCAACACATTCTTCTCGTAGTTGTCCAATTTTGGCAAGCCAAGATTCTCTTCGACTCCATTTTTGCCCAAAAGTACACAGAAGAATTGTGCTTCTGATACGTTGGATATCACATAGGCGCATTCAATGACATTGTTTTCACCACTTAGACCTCACCAGAGCATCAGCATAAGTCATGGAAACGATGGCAGAACCAGTACCAGCCTTAGCTTTGACGCATTCAGTACCGGCATCTTGGATTCTCTTGGTCAAAGCATCGATATCGCCCTTGGATTTGGGACAAGATTGGGATGATTGTCATACCAGAGTCACCTCCGATGACATTGATGTCGACTTTTTTTTAGATTGGCGCTAAGGGATTCGCCTGTGAATGCGCGTGAACGAACAACTTCTAAGGTGGCAATGCCAAAGGGACATTTTGGATCGTATTTTCCAGCCTTCTTGAGCACTTTGGCAGCGATGGGTACAACAGCGTTAATTGGATTAGTGATAAATGCAACAAAGGCTTTTGGGAAGTTTTGGGCAACGGCAGCAGCAAGATACCAGTGTTCGTGTTGAACAAATCACCATGAGTCATACCGGGTTTGCGAGGAATTCCAGCTGGGATGACGACAACATGGGCTCCTTGTAAAGCGGTTGCAAATTCTCCTGGGCCAGTGAAACCATGGGTCGAACTCTTTATATCGATGTGGGAAAGGTCAGCGGCAATACCAGGTGTACTAAGAATATCATACAGGCTGAGCTGGGTAACCGATGGATTCAGCTTCAACAGGAGCGACAGGGGTTGCCAAGTACCGCCACTAGCACTGCAAACATTAACTTTGAAGTTAATCTGTTTGCTGGTGGAAAAGTTCCTAGTAGCTTGGACTGCTAAATACTTGTTGACTTACTTGAACATATTGGGTAGATAAATTCCAAAAAAGATTTTATCGAAAGAACCTTTGAAAAGATAAACTAGCAAAGCGATACACCCAACGACCGTTGGCATTGAGACCGCAGCTTTTTGTCCAAGTGCTGATCATCTTCAGGGCAATCTCCATAATGTCACCTAAAATATTTAAATATTTTCCCTGCACTATTATGACCACGTCATCTGCGTATGCCGTGTCACTTATACCCATTGTACGAGTACTAAGCATCCACAGGGGTGCCGGTATGACTCCCACTTGAGTGGTTCCCTTGGTTACAGACGTTCTAACCGAGCTTTGCCCAATGGAACAGTTTATTTTTCTACTTGCATGCATGTTGCAAACCCAGTTTGTAATGTCCTGTTCAATATTAGCATTTACTAGAGCATTTTAAATGGCGGTGCATTCCACGTTATTGAAGGCTCCTTCAATATCAATGAAGGCCGCCATCGCAAACTCTCCGAAGTGTTGACTCTTCTCTATTTTCCCTACCACCTCGTCCAAGGCGGGCGTGTCTTTCATATATGCATGCACATTTAAGCACAAATGATGTCAGACTTATTGGTCTGAAATATTTTGCTGTTATATGCCTCTGTTTCCCAGCTTTAGGTATAAAAACCACTTTAATTTCCCTTCAAGCTATTGGTATGTACCCTATTTTTAGACGGTGTCTAGGAATTTCCATAATTTTTTGTATTGCTACCTCCCGGACCGAGAGATTTGTACGGCTTAAAGGGCTGAAATGCTCACCCTGATTTTTTCCAATAATAAGAACACCTATTTCCTCTTCAGAGAGAGAGAGAGATCAATATTCTCAGTGTGCTTTAGAATGCCAGGGTCGTCTGATACTGTGAATCCCGAATAGTGGGTTTCCACCAGGGTTGCCAGAAACTTTTGGCTATTTTCAGGCCAGCTTTCGACACTTTTCCTGAGGGAGGCTAGGAACGCTCGCTTCCTTTGAAAGCATTTGGCGTAACCTCGAAGCCTCGTCTGTTACCCAGATAGATTCTCAGTACTCCTGCCATGAAGCCCTTTTTGATTTTCTAACCAGGCACTTGAATTCTAGACTAGCCTAACTAGCTTCGCCTTATTATAGAGTTTCCTAACCTCTTTCCTTTTTAAGCCCATCTCCCTTTTCCACCATTTTGGTTGAGCCCTTTTAGGGGTTCTGTTAGCTGGATAAGCTTTCTCGAACGCCATTGTTAGTGTCTTACTAATATTTTCTACCGCCCTATCTAAGTTAAAAACATTATCGCAGGTGATTGATTGGGTATCCAGGTGTATATTTACCGCTTCTGTATATTTGACCCAATCAGTCTTCCTAGGATTTGTTTGAAATCTACATACCCTGTTCCGACATTGACGCTTCGTCGACTACTCCCCATTCACTTATTTGCAAGCCTTCTGTATTTGTGATAAGGGTGATATCTAGCACCTCCTGCCAATTTTTCACCACAAAAGTGAGTGAATTCTCGCTATTGGAAATATTTAGGGCGGAAGATACGAGTACAAACGCTTACCTCTTGGATTAATATCACCGCTTCCCCATTGTGTATGATGGGCGTTTACGTCACTGCCCAGCACCAGCATCCAATCTTTCTGTCTTGTTAAGTCCTTTAGTTTCTCGTAGAGGAAATAGGTCGAGGTCAGACAAAGTGGTTTGCTACACTCCCTTTCGCAGGTTACCGCCGTCAGATCGCCTGAGCTGTAATTATTCAAAAGAAATGCCGCTATTCGGTTTTGTGATAAGGATGCAAGTCCTGATTTTACCTTCTGCCTTATAGAACAACGCGTAATTTTTCAGCCTACGACCCTGAATCTTGTTGTCCTTATTGAACCAGGGTTCTTGTATGAGTACGTCTGTTATGTCCTGTCACTTGATGTACTCCGCTAGACAGGTCTTCGCTGCCTTACTGTGGTGCAGGTTTATCTGCAGCACTTCCATAATCTTGGGGGGGGGGGGGGGTTCCTCTCCTCGTCCTTGCCTTTTGTCGATGGCTTGACCGTCAACCTTCCAATGCTTTATCTTACAATCCCTGTTTAGGGACAGCAGAAAATGCTGCCCATACTGCCTTCTAGGCCCCGTTTTAAGGACTCTCCATGTATCGGCTTTTGGTTCCCGATTCTGCACATGGAGTAGTCCCAGGAGCTTCTCCGGACACGGAACTCATATCCATGCCGTTGGCAGAGTGTACTTTGCCAACTCTGCCCACCGTCGTGCATTTTAGCTTGATGCTTTCCCAAGCATGGCATACTTCCAATAAAACGAAGCGTCTGAGGGCTGAAGGCTTATTCCCACAAGCAACAACCCTGCGTCCGCCTTCCAAATCAGCGCCATGGAATTTAAGTTCCCCGTTTCCTGTGGTGGATAATTCCTTCCACAGGACGTCTTGGAACTTCTCCTCGACGTTTTTCCCCTGCTCGATTGTCGGGCCCCCGCCCAATTATCAAGGCTTCGCCCATAAATGACGTTGTCTAATAAAAAGCGGGGACAGAGCATATTACTGGTCCTATCGTAAACGTCTTTAGATGACTCCACCGAAGGTCACTACGATTTGACCGGTTATTAGTTGCCGGTCATACGTCTTGTTGGCGGCAGGGCCACCGGTAGTCCCTACCTGGGCTTAAATTATGGTACCATGGGAGTCAGGAGCCCCCCGGATCTCCGCCCGGGCCTGACTTGTTGAGGTAGGTACCCTTGTGGGAGTGTCATGGTGGCTGTGGTTTAAACCCAAAGTCGCGGGAAGGGTCTTCCTGTTGATTTGGCCCAATGTAGGGTTGAAATAAGTACTGGGTGCTGTGACCCTAAGAACAGTAAGAGGTTTTAGATCGAGCTCGACCCATACCAAGGGTGGAACTTGTGCCTCCAACACAAGTTCTGCTTTGGTATCTCAGGAAGGCGGCAGAGCGATGGCAAGGCGTATCCTTGCTCCCATGGATGTATGGGCATCCCGCAAACTTAAGTCTTCACGGCAGGCGTTTACGTTAAAAATTTAGAGGTTACGCTCGATTGTTCGACGACCGCAAGGCTCCAGCTCGTTAATCCTGGCAACGAGAAGATCGTCTTTCGTGCCGCTTTGCTTACGACGCAATGCGGATTAAGTACCAGCCTTCACCTTTTTTGCATCGCTCGATTCTACGACGTCGTCGGATCTGCCTCTCTTGCTGCTGAAACTTGTCTTCTTTCCAGTGACGCTAGCCCCTCTTTTAATTTTGCCGCGTAGGTTGTTGAGGGCGCCCGATCGGCTTCCACTCCCGTGTTTGCAGCAGCATCAGCAGTTGAGTAGCGATTTTTTGGCCAGGATAGTCCTCAAAGGCGGCTTTTTCCCATTCGCTTAGGTTGCCGGGAGCACAGTTCTCATATTTTGCTACCACCGCAGTGTTGACCTTATTTCTTTGCCTCTTGTAGGTAGCCTCGGCAGCGGAAGTCCGAGTTATTTTGGCTACCCCTTCGAACGAGGTCCTGCCCTGTGCATCACCGATGTGAGTACCAGCCTGCTCACTGGTGAAATCGCTCTCGTTAGTGAGTGTTCTTTCGAACACCTTACTATCGCTAGCCAGAAGCTCCATTTCTTCCATTGCCCATATCTGGAGGGAGATGGATGCATTCGAGCTTTCGCCTTCACTCACCTCACACTCTTCCTGAACAGGGATTGTCTGTCTTGTGTTCTTTATTTTGTGTGTTTTTGATTTTTCCATTTAAAATTTAATTTGGTTCCCACGAGTTGGGCCGGAAATAAAAGGTCAACCCTGGCAGCGCCGCTATACCTATGTAAGACTAAGTATAACAGGCCAGCGCCAAGGCGCCTAAGAGAGCTTTTTCGCGGATGGTTTGACCACCAACCTTGCATCCTTCGGCACTGTTTGGTATGTGCTCACACCACCACTTGAATCAGGCTTGGCAGTTCTTAGTCCACCGCTTCTCAGCCGAACGTGGATCGTCTTGTCTCTTTCATAACAGGGCACTTGACAAAAAAATGTGCAATATCCTCACTTTCCGCCAAGTTGCACAGCCCCCAAAGGATAGGTAATTCACTCCGATGAAGAATATAGTTTAGGGGGAGAAGTTCTCCCCGTAATTTAACCATTGTTGATAGTACGAGTATGCTCGTCACGAAAGTAGTTTTTATCCTGCAGATCATGACATAGTCTATAATAGATTGTCCTGTGCAGTAGAAAACGCTCTCTACATTGTGAATCCACAATTTTATAAGCTGTTAAAGAATTGTTTTCCAGTTACTGAAATTCACGGTATCCAAATTCAGTTCACTCAGCATAAAAGCTAGTCCTGCTTCAAGATCAACCTTTTTTGGAAGCCGATTGTTATCAGACGTACCCCTACGATTTTTTTTCTCAGAATATGTCAAGGAAACTTGCCTCAAAGTCTTCGACACATTATCCGGAACACCCTGTATATGGAATAGGGTCTACGAGTATTCAGCAATTTAATCAAATAAACTTCATCCGAAATGGCACAGCCATCAAATCACGAAACTTCTATCTGCAACACAAACTCATGAATCTCCCATAAATCCTATTGTCCTCCAGTTGAAAGGACAGGTGTGCTAAACTTAGCCGAATAGATAGAGAATCTAAGCGTTCAACAAACCGACTGCCACACCAAGAGTGGATAGAACAACCCAGGACACGACAGGACAGTGCAGTACAGTGCAAATAAATAAATTATTGTATGTACTCGTATGTTGTGTTGGTTCACGACTTAGCTGGAATAGCATGTAATCATCTTGTCCATTATCGTATCCTTTGTATGGCAACGGACAGTGATTGCAAAGTCCGTGGCAGTGCCAAAGCAATTTGGAGCTAACACCGTACTCCACGGGGCTAAAATCGTGAAATGGCACGCACATCTAGCGCCACGAATACAAATTGTGTGTTAATGTTTAATAAACTCGACGAGTATGTGTGCTGATAGACGGTCAGTGGTTGAGAAAGGATTGCGTGATCCTGAGAAGAGCTGTCGTCATTGTCTGTTTATCACTTGTGCTTGTGGTTACGGATATGCTTCTAATCACCCTAATTTCCTACAACGAATGCTCCAAGGACATTTGATGAGCACTAACAGCCATCAGAAGGAGGAAGCCAGCAGAATATCGTATACGAATAAAACCGAAAATTTAATGAGGTTTACAGGACTGTTGGCTGATCAATCAAAAATCGAATCAATCGGACAGGCCCTCGAACGAAGGAAGTACCATCAAACCATAGCACCATCGAACCATCGCATCATCATCATTATCGCTTCGGCCTCGCAAATGACCTTTTTGGATGAAAGGAGCAGGAGAACGAAAGACAATTCTTACTGTGATGTTAGTTAGAATCCGAGTTGAGAACCCATAAAGTGGACAGAGGTGTACGATACATCAACTGGCGTGACCGGCCACAGCTGTGTGATTTTTATTGCCAGTACGCGACGGGGTGAATTGTGATGAGTGTCGGCCGACTAGACGGTCGACTTTGGATGGACGTTGTCGTGGACGTTATACCCATGCCAATGGGCGCATACTTTGTAAGGATATGTGTGAATTGTGCGGCGTAATAGTGTCAATTCACCGCACTAAATAACTTATTTTCTGGAAGAGGAAAAATGTTTCCTTTCGAAACTGGTACGGTTTCAATTCTTGTTCTTTGTTTTTTTTTTTTTTTTTTTTTTTTGTTGTTGATGAAACGTATGGCCCCTGCGTATCCTGAAATTCGATTTATCATTTTCCGATGGTGCGATGATACCCACTGCGAGTGTCGATTTAATGTGCACTTGGTGGGGGGAGAAGGATTTTTATATTTAGTGTCATGTGTCATGACATGTGAGGCATATGGTGAGGGTACGAGGATGGAGTTTGTTCCGGTAATGTGCAGAAACTGATATTGAACTCTGTTTTGTAGGTTTAAAGTATGAGTACGGGTATAGTGTGATGAAACGTTTTGCCGCATTTAAGACGGTTACTTACCTGACGAAGCCAGTCAGGGTTGAAACTACGTGATTACCTCTTTTTGAGTGTCATATTTTTCGCTAGTAGTCAGTTTCAGGAGTAACCTTTTTAACTCTGCCACTTTAAGTGTCACACTCAAGTGCATTGCAATGCGAAGTCAAAGTTTAAGTGCTACACAGTCCATTTTGTTTGTAAATTGCTTTGCTCTAGTTTTGAATTGTCATCATTGAGGCCCGATGACAGGTTTTGGCAGCACTCGTAAGATACAAACAACAGGAATTGAACTGTCAAAATGACAGGTATACGAGTATGACACTTTCATTACGCATTTCTCCGGGAAATCCGTGCCTGCATTTTGCTGCAGCAGCTTTTCACAGGATCTTTCATATCTGTTAAAGAACCACAATCTGTATTACGTGTCCCTCATTTAAGCCTTGCAATCCAAGGTATTAACGACTGTGTCTATGAGATGAGTGGCACTACTTTATTGTGCGTATTCAAACGTCCAGACATTCCATTCTCGTTCCATTGCTAGGTCATCTAAATAACTCATTTCGTCAACAGCATCTGATCGAGTTAACATTTACGCTACAATTGAAATCTGTCAGCAGTAACAGAACCTAAAAGCGGTCGATTCCTTCTTCTTAAGCGGACGACACTTCTGCTAAATTTGAATGAGTAAGTGGGATGGTTCAGACGACAGTATTAGAACCGGAAGAAGTAGACACTACCATCGTCGGTAGAATACAGCTAAAAAGAAGAACTGTAAAGCAAAAGAGACTTCAGCTACATCAAGGAATGAATACCCACGTCTTAGCTAGATCCACGTAATAACAAGCCGATCCGGTTGAGGATGAATCCAAGGCTGAGTCGATTCCTGCTTGTCCCAAAGCTTGACAAAACACGTATATGATGCCATGTGAAGACGGAGGTTATAGTCCTATAAAAGTGTAGATCTTTACTTCAATGAAGACAATTTGGTCACTAGAACAGAACTCAACTGGACTATAAACACCTTTGATCCATTTAGGCTCTCGGGGCCGGATAGAATCTTTCCTGCCGATTTCCAAAAAAACCTTCGATAAGCCGCCATTTTTTGGCTTAATACAAGCTTAATCTAACTTAAAAACTAACAGAAAGACTTAAGAGCTAGGGGCCAAGGAAGTGATGGAGGAGATCTTGTTTGAGACGAGGTGTGCTCAGGTGGAAATCAAAAGGGAAGAGGTTCGAGTTGACCTTTCGGAGCGGGGATTGGTATTGAAGGAAATGGAGTTCAAAATGGATGCACAGTCGATGGAACCTGAGAGAAGTCGATGAATGAAAAGAATGTCAGCAGTATTCCTACGTTCTTCTAACGAATTCATATTTAGAAGTTTGAGGCGGTCCTAATAGGGAGGTAAGATTAAAGGGTCGTTCCACGGCAGACCACGGAGAGCAAATCCGAGGAATCGACGTTGAATACCCTCGATTCGAGAAACATGAACCCAGTGAAAGGGGGACCAAGCTTGACTGGCATACTCAAGCAGGGGTAACATAGACAGATCTGGTTAGATACGGGTTGGAAAATTCCTTGGACCGCCGTTTAATAAAGCCAAGTGATGAGTTGGCTTTGAGGATCATCTTATCGAATAATATGCCAAGGCCTTGAAGAGACTGAACCAGGGGAATTGGTTGGCCATGGAGAAAATAAAGTCGGGGAGGAGACGGGTTGCATTTACGTGAGAGATTATACAGGGTGACTTACTCGAACTCCAACTTTTTAAAATGCTATAATTTTCTTATTTTTTGATAAATTTTATTGTGCCAAAGCAAGAAATGTTGGAAAATACATCAATTTTCAAATTGTATCAGTAGTTTTCAATATGTCCACCTTTGGCGCGAATAATGGCCTTGAGACGGCCGAAGAAAGCATCGCACGCTGTACGCAAGTGGCTCTGCGGTATTTTGGACCATTCCCGGCGAAGTGCTTGTTTGGTATTTTTTAGTGCTAACCTTCGCCTTCAAAATACCTCAGACAGAGAAATCCAACGGTTTTGCATCCGGAGAATTTGCCAGCCATTGTGTTGAAGAAATGAAGTGTGGAACATTGTTCTTTAACCAATCTTGGTTGACGCGCGCTTTGTGAGACGGTACCGAGTCTTGTTGAAATGTCCACGGTCTCCGACCGAAATGATTGTTTGCCCAATCCTTCAATACTGCCTCTAAGACAGTTTCACAGTATACGATCGCATTAATTTTGACGCCACGGCCACGGTCCAAAAATACGAACGGAGAACGACCATCGGCGGTTATGGCGGCCCAAGCCATCACCATCGGTACTGCCTGCTTTCTGATGGCCGTCCGAAGGTGTACATTTTCGAAGGACCTCTCTGGCAAGTAAACTCGGTCATTTTGGTTGTTAACATATTGCTCGATAACAAATGGCGACTCATCGCGAAAAACCGAATTCGGCAACTCACCACTTTCGTGCAAGTGTAGCAACTCCTTCGCTCTTTCGACTCTAATTTTTTTCTGTTGCGGTGTAAGATCGTGTGCTTTGTGGAACTTCAATGGCTGGAGCCCAAGCTCAGTTTTCAGTATGTGTTGCATCTGTTCCACACATATGTTGAGCTCACGAGCCATTTTTCTTCCACTTCGACGCGGATTTCGCTCAATTCGAGCCTTCACTTTAGGAACCATTTTTGCCGATGTTGCTGTTTTTTTATGACAACCTCCACGGTGTTTTGCAATCCTGCCAGTATCACGGTAACGAGCTATGTTTCGAGACACAAATGATTTATTCACGTTGAGGTGCTGGAGGGCTCTAACGATAGCTACTTGTGGTTTTCCAGCCAAATATAAAGTAATCACACTATCACGTTTGAATTCCATCGCGGATAAAAATTTTTCAACACAACTGAGACACAAATCGTTTAAAACGCTTGCAAATAATAAAATTATCTGTCATGTGTCAAAATTTGAGCTCACTGTCATGAACGGTTTGGAAATTATAGCAGTCTGAAGTTGGTTGCAGTTCGAGTCTTTCAGAGTGTAGATTGACATTTGGCTCTATTAAGTTCTATGCGGTTTTTGAGGCACCAGATTGAAAACCGATCAAGGTCTTCTTGAAGAAGGGCAGAGTCCTGGGGAGAGGAAATAGTTTTAAAAAATTTTGTGTCGTCAGCGTAAAGGGAGAGGGAGGAGTGTTTAATGACTTTGACATCGTTAATAGTAAGAATGAAGAGAAGAGGACCAAGATGACTGCCTTGTGGAACTCCAGATGAGGCCAGGAATGGAACAGAAAGGGAGGATCTAAACCGAACACTATATTATCGGTTTACCAGGTAAGAAGAAATCCATTTTAATAAGAGAGGCTCAAAGCCGAGAGCAGACAATTTGAAGAGGATCAATTGATGAGATATCTTATCAAACGCTTTAGTGAAGTCGGTTGCGATAACATCGATTTCTTTGTCATTTTCTAAGGCTGAGAGAGCAAAAGACACGAATTCAACTAGTTTTGTGGTAGTTGAAGCTTAAAGCTTCGTATAAAATGCTTTCAAAGAGTTTGGGTATATGAGAGAGTTTAGCAATGGGACGATAATTGGTAACTTCATGCTTAGATCCCTTTTTGTGTATTGGGATTATAAAAGAGGTCTTCCAAATCTGGGGAAATTCACCCTGTGTAAGCGATAGACGAAAAAGGTAGGAAAGGGGTAGAGACAGGTTGGAAGAGCATTTTTTAAGAAACACGGTGGGGAGTCCATCTGGGGCAGGTACAAATTCATCTTTAAGATTTAGTAAATTTTCTTCAATAACTGCAGGATCGAAATTTTGAGTGAGAAAGGGACCAACGAAGAAATTTTGTTGATCATAGAAGTAAGAGGGATCTGGTACGAAGGAGTTGTTGGTAAATAATTGTTTGAAAAATGTAGCAAAAAAGTTGACGATGGTAGGAGGAGGATCACTTGAAGATTTGGTTTCGAAAGCGAGGGAGGAAGGATAACCATCATTCTTACTTTTGCAATTGACAAATTGAAAAAAGGACTTGGGGTCATTTATGAGATTGGTTTGCGCACTATTCAGGTAGCGCTGATAGAGAGAGTTATAGAGTTCAATGAAATGAAGATATGTACCTAGATAATTTGAATAGTCGGAAGAAGAGTGGGTGCGAAGGAATACCGCCCATAACTTGTTTCTTTTATTTCGTAGAGAGCGCGAATCAGGCACATAAAGGGAGATGGATTTGAATATTTCTCTGTAAAAAATGGAGAGGGCATCAACCAGAGATAGATTGGTAAACTCAATAGAAGCACTGCTTAGATAGGTATTAATTAGCTTTGTGAAAATTGTAAGAAAATAGAACTGCGTGGGGAGGCGACTGATGAGGAGAGTTGTGGAAAAATGAGAGAAGAAGTGGAGGATGAAAGTTATCAATAGTTGAAAGAGATAGGGGACAACACGATACTGAGGAGTTGATGAGATCAGTTGTGAAGATTAGGTCTAATTGCGTTTCCATATAGTTGGAAACGCCACTGACTTGTCATAGACTAGAGTCTGTTAGCCGAGTCTAAGAAGAGGCATTCCTTAGTAGAAATGGGATTGGAACCGATCAAAAAGGATAGGCAGATTAAAATCGCCGAATATAATGATATCATTAAGAGAGTTTGATAAGTTAGTAGGATTCAACAGGTTGCGCCGGAAGAATGTAACAACACATAACATACATCTACGAGTAGGTGTTATTTTAACCGACACAAAGTGGAGTTTAGGAGAAGATGAAGTTGCAATGAGAGAGGAGTCCAAGGTGTTGTGAATAGCCAGTAGGACACCTCGACAAGGAGATTCAATCAAGGGGGCGTAGATATCAAATGGGAGAGCATGAGATTGGTGGGAAACGGCGTGGGTTTTAGAACGCAGTCCTCTTACGTTCTGGTAATAGAAGGTGAGAGGAAGGTTTTTGCATGACTTTTTAGGGTCGAAAAAAACTGCATCTTGAACGCAGCTAAACCCTTGCAAACCGAAACAAAAAGACCAGGAAGGCAGCCCTGGTTGATGATTGGATGACTGGGAATGTGAAAAAGCCTTCGTCTATTAAGATGCATAGGCACCGACGACATAAAACGTATGTACCAGCTAGCAAACAGAAGCTTTAAAATCATATGCCAAGAAAAACAAAAACTCTACAGAAATATGTAATTTGTCGCTAAAACTTGTGCACACCAAAGACAGCAAGTCCTTTTGGAAATCGGCTAAAGCATTGAACGATACGTTATTTGCCCAAGGAATCAAGGTTGAAGCGACTATTCTGGCGGAATACTTCGAAAAATTACTGAATCCACCAGTGGACCCGGAATGAAATACAATTTCCACTGCCGTATTCCGAAGTAAACTCTTTAGACTCCCCCATAACCCTACAGGAAGTTGAAAAAGTTATAGATAGGTGCCGCCTGAATAAGGCTCCAGGGGAATACCGTATTGCTTATGAGTTCTTCAAAAATGCAACTGACCACTTCCTGCAGAAGCTCACGGAAACATACAATTATATATTTATAGTATAGCCGGCGAATTTCCAGAAGCTTTCAAAAAAAGTATAATTTTTCCGATTCTCAAGAAAGTAGATCCAAATGATACATCCAACTATAGAGGGACTTCGGTTCTAAATGCTGTTACCAAAATTTTTACAGGAGTCATCTTGGAGCGCTTAACAACCTGGATATGTGAAAACGACCTGCTAAGCGAGTTTCAAGCCGGGTTCCGTAAGGAGTACTCCACGGTTGACAACATACATATTTACTCTCACAAAAATCGCTCGGATTTACTTGGACCGAGGAAAAAAACTATACGCTTTCTTTGTAGACTTTAAAGCGGCTTTTGACTCCATCGATAGAAGATCACTATTTCTTAAACTCAGCAACATAGGAGTCTGAACAAAAGTTCTAAAGGTTCTGCAGCAATTTTACGAAGGCAATACAGCGGCGGTGTGGGACGGGAATATCTTGTCTAATCGATTTCAAACAAACTCTGGAGTAAAGCAAGGATGTATTTTGAGTCCTCTTCTGTTATCAATATTTTTGGATGATCTAGTTAAATTTCTTCCGGGCGGGTTGCCTCTTGAGGGATACCCTATAAAACTCTTACTCTACGCCGACGACAACGTAATTTTCGCACAAACCCCAAGCATTTTCCCAACCCCGTATGTGGAACCTTCAAGTTAATACCAGCAAATCCAAAGTTTTGATTTTTCGAAATGGTTGGGGGCGTCACGCAAGGAATGAAAAATTGACCTGGCAGAATGTGGAACTGGATATAGTTAAGGAATACAAGTACCTCGGAGTTCTGGTCACCTCACAGGCATCCTTTAAAAAACACCTGCTAGAGAAACTGAAAGAACCTAAACGTGCGATTAATTGCAACTGGATAGGAATTCTGGGCAAAAGGAATGTTGCACCAAGTGTGAAGTACAAGATTTCCGAGACGGTAATGAGGTCAATAAGAAACAGTTTAGGCTGCCTGAAAATACACCAACTTACATGTTACATCTGGAAACTGGACTACCAACGCTATATATTTTCAGGCTTAGATTGCACTTCCTCTATATCAGAAAAGTTTTTGCTCAACCAAGTCATGGTCTTCCCCACAAGGTTGTTATGTATCTTAAAAATCGAAACTTTAATTTCTTTGCGGAATGGTCGAGGCTCAGCCAAGAATACAATGTGCCCTTTCACGAACTAATGGGAAAGCACACTGAACGAAATGCTTAAAAAATCCACTACGCAACACGGGAGCTTTTCGAGACGCAAAGTCAACAAAGCCAATCAAGATCCATGATGAACTTGGGGAAAACAGCTACTTTAATGACCGGAACAGCGTAGAGTCCATCTCGACAATATTCAAAGCCAGAGGCGGATTTTTGCACCTGAACTACATACAGTCATCCATAAAAGTGAAGGCACAGCTCCTATTTAAAAAAAAAAAAAAAACACCCAAACTACCCCCGTATGGCAAAAATTAAAACGAAAATTTGCATTTTTATGTAAACCAATATAAGTCCAATATTTGTTACGAATTTTACTGTATTGTTGCCAAAAATAACGGAATTATTTTCATTTTAATGCGGCAAGGACGAAAATTCATTCCACAAAAGTGAAGGCACATCTGAAATAGGGATCAGAAATGTACAAAGGACTGAAACGAATAAAATTTGGAAACTTCAAAGTAAAAAAAAAAAAATATTTTAATAATTCATGTAATTTTTTTTTTATTTGCTTTAAAACTCTGTTTTTATTAAATTCATTCACAATTACAAAAAATAAAAAAAAAGTATTTGGGTTCCCATTCTTTTCTCAACTTTTTTCGAATGTCCTTCCTAAGGTTGGTGACAGCTACATCCTTGATCTTTTTGGACGCTCTTTTCCATTTAGCACTAAAATCTTTTACGTCCTTTGCACACTGCTTACTTTTCCTCAATTTAGCTTTGACCAAAGCCCAATACCTTTCAATGGGACGGCACTGTCGAACATTGGGTGGATTCGTGTCTTTTGCGACAAAGTCGACATTTTTAGCAAGAAGACAGCTCAACGTCGCATGAGCACAGTGAGCTGAAGCTAAATCTGGCCAAAATAATGTTGAACCCTCGTGTTTGTTTGAGAAAGGAATCAGCCGCTTTTGTAGGCACTCGTTTGTTGGGAACTTATGTAAATAAAAGGTCTTCACTCAATGTTAATTGATGAGTTTATTAGGACAACTGACAACTAGTTAACCGGGTTTGCCACATTTATACGTTAGCTTATGTAGTTTTGTATGAATGTGTTACTATGTATATACATTAGCATGTGTAAGTTTATGCAACAAATTTACAGCAATTAATCTATATGGGAGTTTATATGCAACAATCCTTCCCTCAATAACTACATTTCATTAAATATGATTAATTCTAGAACGTACGTGAATAATTTATTTAGTAAATCCAAAATTAATAACTATTTCAAAATTCATAGAGATAGTAATTCAAGCATAAAAAAAAATAATAATAATTATAATTAGTCTTTTGAAACATTTGTAAAGCCTAATAAAGAGCATAATTCTGAGTGTTTATTTTTTTTTTAAATTCTTGGTAAAGATATCGGCAATCATATTACCAGTTGGAATATACATTATATTGATAAGTCCTTTACTAAGCGCTTCTCGTATGTAGTGAACCTTTATATCTATATGTTTCCAGAACGAAACACAGAGTTTTTCAACAGATGTTGAGCGCTTACGTTGTCTCCAAAAAGATCAGTCGGGTCGTCGATAAGACTATTGAAGCCCAATTCTGCCAAGAAACTCCTTAAATATACAACCTCCTTTGATGCTGCAGAAAGTGCCACATATTCGGTCTCGGTACTGCTTAGTGCCACCGTTTGTTGCTTTTTACTCTCCCACGAAATGGCCCCACCAGCAACAAAAAATACAAAGCCAGTAAATGATTTTCTGTCATCAAAGCCGCCTGCCCAGTCTGCATCAGCGTAACCTTTTAGACGTTGTCCGTTCTGAAAATATTTAATTTTAAAATTTAGGGTGTTACTAAGATACCTCAGGATGTGTTTTGCTGCATTCAGGTGTTCAGCATGTGGGTTCTTATTGAATTGGGCAAGTTTGCATACAGAATGCATGATGTCTGGTCTAGAGCAAACTCCTAAATACATCAAGGAGCCGATGAGAGACTGATACTGTTTTTCATACACCAATGAGCACTTAGATTTGGAACAATCAAGACACTTTTTAAACATGCTCCCTGGTTCTAAAGGCGTCGCACATGATCTGCTTTGTACCATTCCGAATTCGACAAGTAATTTTTGTATAAATTGTTTTTGTGAAATCTGGATTGAACCTTGATTTTTGGTGATTTCCATCCCAAGAAAATAGTCGACAGGACCTTTGTCAACCACCTCAAACTGCGAACTGATTGCGGTTTTTATTGTGTTTAGATGATCGAAATTTGAACATGTCAACAATATATCGTCTACGTATATGGTAATTAAGTTCATATTGCCATCATTGTTAAGTTTATACACACAAGCATTTCGAGAATCCCATCCGTCGTAGAGTAGCGTCTAGTTCCTGGTTCCATTCACGACCTGATTGTTTTAGGCCATATAGTGCCTTCTTTAAACGGCAAATTTTTTGTTGATTCTTGGAATCAGTAAAACACTGTGGCTGCTCCATGAATACTTCCTCCTTTAGATCGCCATTCAAATATGCGGAAGATACGTCCATTTGGTGCACACACAAATTAAATTCTGCTGATAAGGCAAGAATTAAACGAACAGATGAGTACCTTACCACGGGAGAAAAAGTCTTCCCATAGTCCACACCATACCGCTGACTGCATCCCTTCGCCACTAGTCTTGCTTTATATCGCTCTATCCCACCATTTTTATTGTACTTTATATTGAATACCCATCTCGATTTAATAGCTTGACGATTTCTAGGTAATTCAACCAGCTCCCAGGTTCGGTTTTTCTGTAAGGAATTCATTTCCTCCTGCATCGCCCTTCTCCATTTATGCCCATCTTTTCTGCCCAGCGCTTCTTTTACACTTAGTGGGTCTTGCAACATTTTAGCACTAAGGAAATTTGCAGAATTCGATTGTGACGGCTTACGGGAACGTAACGTCATTGTTAATCCAACTCCTCTTTTGTGAGATTGTTCCCCACTACACACAGCAACATCCGCGGCAAGAGCGTCATCAGCATTATTAACAGCAACATTCCTATTAACACCATTATCATTTTGTATAGTACAACCGCTCTTGGCTTCTTCGCTAACGCTATTGGGTTCAGCAAAAATTTCCTCTTCAACAACCGCACTATTACCTTCTTTCACGTTTTGCTCTTCTTTTACAATTTCCTCTTCTTCCACTGATATATTTTGTTCTTTGGTGTCCAAGGCATGAATGATTTCGTCGGCAACAACATCTCCTTCCTTGACAGAATTACCACCAGGATCAGGTTCGGAAACAATAAAACGTACATCTCGACTGGTGTGAATTTTTCTGCTTTTTGGCTCAAACAATCTATAAGCCTTTGATGGGGTTGAGTATCCTACCATAAAGCATTCAATGCCTTTGGGCGCGAATTTTGATTTACTTGTGCGTTTATCCAAAATAATTGCCTTTCGGCCGAAGACTTGCAAATGAGACACAAGTTTCATATGGTGTGGTGTTTCCCAAAATCCTTGTTGGCGCACGGTTACGTAAGTAAACGGCAGTATTTATTGCCTCAGCCCAGAGAAAATCTGATAAACCCGAGTCCATTAACATGCATCTTGACATTTCCACCAAAGTCCGATTTGCACGTTCTGCCACACCGTTTTACTGATTCCAAGAATCAGCCCACCATTGTTGAGGTGTATATGGAACTGAAAATTCTCTTTTTATACCCTCGCGTTTTAGAAAATCATCAAAGACGTGGTTTATCGGTGCGTAGTGTTTTTATTTTATAATTTGTCTCAAGTTCCACAATGCTTTTAAACGTTTTGAAGCACTCGAATACATCAGATTTATTTTTAATAAAGTACACGAATATTCGACGACTGTAATCGTCAATAAAAGTTACGAAATATTTTGCGCCACCGAGAGAAACATTACGCATAGGCGCCCGCAAACATCACTGTGGATAATTTCCAAGATGTCTTTACTGCGCTTGTCAAGGTTCTTAGCAAATGGTTTCGAGCATATTTTGCCCCTCAAACAAATTTCGCACTCCGGAACTTTACTACTAATATTGAGCCACATTCCACGAACCATCTTATTCGTATTTAAATATTTTAAACTCTGGATATTAAGATGACCGTATTTTCGGTGCCATTCCAATATGTCTCTACCCACTGTTTTCACTGTGCACAAAGTATTTTTTCTTTTACTATACATGAAAAACTCTCCTAATTTCTTAGCACTCAGTATCACTAATCCGTTCTGGTTTTTAATTACACCACAACCACTATCGAGTTCAATTATTAATTTACTTTCAACTGCTTTTCTTAACGAAATAAAATTGTATTGGAGCACCGGGACATACAACACGTCTTCCAACGAAATTTCATTTTCTTGTGTTTCAATTCTGACTGTCCCTATGCCTTCAGAGAAGATAAACTGATTTCCCGCTACTTCGATTTTCTCTATGTGCGGCTTTATATTAGCAAACTGTTTCTTGTCACAACACATATGACAAGATGCACCGCTATCCCACACCCAATCGTCTTTGCTAATTTGAGTATTGGATACAGTGTGTGCGTCCGCTACATTATTTTGCATGATAAACACAGACGAGATTTTATTTTTTGTTGTACGTGTTGACTGGGAAGTAGCTGCAAGGTGACCCTTCATGTTACATTACATACATGTAGCTGATTGTACACTTCTCCGTTAATTGTTCCCGTTGTAATAAACGATGAGCTTCTGTGTCCACATTGGCAAATGGCCTGTCGAGCGAGATATTGGGTCTACAAGTAAGTTTCCAGCGTTTTTTTTCCAAAATTTGAAGTTTTATTATGAAAACATAGTTACAATGCTTTATTCAAAGTATCGTCCATCGAAAGCTACAACTTTCCCCCATCTTTCTGGCAATTTATGAATTCCGGACCAAAAAAATTTCTCGTCTTTCGAGCCCAAGAACGTATCGAGCCAATTTTTGATTTCCTCTACTGAGCTGAAGCGTATTCCCGTAAGAGCGTTCTGCATCGAACGAAACAAGTGGTAGTCAGATGGTGCCAAGTCTGGACTGTAAGGCGGGTGAGGCAGAATTTCCCATCCACTATTTTCCAAATAGTTTTTCACCGAAACCGCAACATGTGGCCGAGCGTTGTCGTGATGTAAAATGACGGACTCATGCCTGGTCTCATATTCTGGCTGTTTTTCTTTTAATGCCCGCTTCAAACGAATTAGTCCTTTGATGGTTTCACCACTCGGAAGCAGTTCGTAGTATACGACAGCCTTTTGATCCCACCATATGCAGAGCATGACCTTATTCACGTGAATATTTCGTTTTGGCGTCGATTGGGCGGGCTCGCCGGGCTTTGTATACGATTTTCTGCGTTTAGGATTATCATAATAAATCCATTTCTCATCACCAGTGACAATACGATGCAAAAATGATTTATTTTTATACCGCTGCAGTAAGATTTCGGACATGCAAAATCGCCGTTCGACGTCTCTTGGCTTCAATTCGTACGACACCCAGTTTCCAACCTTTTGAATGAATCCCAGTGCTTTTAGGTGCAGGGAAACGGCTTGTTGCGTGACGCCCAATGATGCAGCAAATTCTTCTTGAATCTGACACGGATCCTCATCCAGTAAAGCGTCCAATTCCTCGTTTTCAAAACTTTTCGGCTTTCCGGGGCGATCTTTGTCTTCATCTCCAAAATCACCATTTTTGAACCGTTTGAACCACTCGCGGCACGTCGATTCACCAATACATTCCGCCCCATAAGTTTCCGAAAGCAAACGATAGGCCTCAGCCGCACTTTTCTTCATATTAAAGAATAAAAGCATCGCTTCCGCAAATGACGTTTATTTGGCTGGAAACTTGCCATGATTTTGCTCGATAAAATGTACGACACCGATAGAACTGCTGAAATATAACGCCGCAAAGTTGTTGACAGATACAAAACCTACAAATAAAACACATGGGGTCTGACATTTCTGCCCGGGATCCACTGGTGGCGCCATCTCTGACAAACGCTGGAAACTTACTTGTAGACCCAATATTTTGACCCGAATTTTTCCATCTCAATCGATGTTGTTGATTGCGGAAGAATCTCAGCTTCAAACGAGTTGTAAAACTGCGCACCTGGAAGAGTAGTAAAGTCGGCTTTGACATAACACATGGGCTGAAAAGTCCGTTTCTAAGAGAGGGTACAAGATGAATTAAATCCATACCATTTTCAGTTAGTACCAACCTTCAAAAGATACGTGTATAAATTTGACAGCTGTCGGACGATTAGTTCTCGAGATATACTGTTGTGAATGAAGCAACTTTTGTTATTGTGAAAAAAATGGATTCAAAGCAATTCCGTGTGTTGATTTATCTTCAAAGAAATGGCTTCATAAGTGTTAAACGGACTCTGCACCAGCCGACCGAACCATTCGCAAGTGGATTGAAAAATTTAAAAGTGGTCATACAAGCACCGAAGATGATGCACGCAGTGGACGTCCAAAAGAGGCTGTTGCAGATGAAAACATCAAAAAAGTCCACAAAATGATTACGAATGACCGTAAAGTGAAATTGATCGAGATAGCTGAGGCTCTGAAGATATCAAGAGAGCATGTTGGATATATCATACACGAATATTTGGACATGCGAAAGCTCTGTTCAAAGTGAGTGCCGCGTTTGCTCACAGTCGACCAAAAACAACAACGTGTTGATGATTCAGAGGAGTGTTTAAAGCTGTTCAATCGCAATAAAGCCGAATTTTTGCGTCGGTATGTGACAATGGATGAAACTTGGCTCCATCACTTTACACCAGAGTCAAGTCGGCAGTCAGCTGAGTGGCGAGCAGGCGACGAACCTCGTTCTCGGCTGGCAAGGTTATGGCATCCGTATTTTGGGATGCACATGGAATAATTTTCATCGGCTATCTCCAAAAGAGGCAGACTATCAACCGCGACTATTACATTGCGTTGTTGGAGCGTTTGAAGGACGAAATCGCAGAAAAACGGCCGCATTTGAAGAAAAAGAAAGTGCTGTTTCATCAAGACAATGCACCGTGTCACAAGTCGATGAAAACGACGGCAAAATTGAAAGAATTCGGCTACGAATTGCCATATTCTCCAGATTTGGCTCCCAGCGACTATTTCCTGTTCGCAGACCTCAAAAGAATGCTCGCCGGAAAGAGATTTAAGACCGAATCGCCGAAACAGAGGTCTATTTTGAGGCTAAGCTGAAATCGTACTACAAAACTGGTATCGAAAGATGGAAAAATCGTTTCAATCAGTGTATCGCCTTCGAAGGCGAATTTTGCAAAAATTTTGTGTTTTACTATAAAACGGCACGGAGTTTTCAGCCCATGTGTTAAGTTTCGTCATCCAAAACCAAGCACGCTTTCTTGTTGCCGATCAACTCGTATAGCTTTCGGGCTCGTGTTTTTATGACTTTTTTTTGCTTTTCAGTAACTTTTGGTTTTTTAGATCTTTGTACCATTGTTTGGTTGATATTAAATTTCCGAGCAACATCTCTGGATGACATAGTCCGGTTTTTTACGATGGTACCCACTATTTTCCTGTCCAAATTTGTACCATGTTCTCCACTTTTAACTCCACTTTTCTGTTTTCGCTTAATTGTCAACGTCTCCAAATATCGTTTAATAACAGAATCCACTGTTCTGCGTGCTATGTTTAAATTTTTTGCGATGAAATGCTTTGGACGCGAAGTATTTTCGAGCCATTTGTCGATGATCTTTTTACGGCGTTCCTCTTGACTCATATTTTATAAATATTTTAAATCGCACCGAACTAAAATCAATAACAGACTGAAACTAGAGAATATACAGGCTAATTTGGGTGCAAAATGGGATTGCAATTTTTACGCATTGGAAGTATAGCCCGTATTAAATTTTACAGATTTTATTCGTTTCAGTCCTTAGTAAAAGGAATTGCATCGTAGAACGCACGATAATCGGATGGTAAGCTTTTCTTCAGAATTTGTAAATGGTCATATTTCTCTTTCTTGATTCTCCTTCTTTCCACGAATGTGGTAGAGCGGGTAATATTTTCACATCATATTGCTCAGTTTGGGTCTTTGTTGATCGTCTTACATCCAGTGTATTCCAATCGTTATCTGTGCGTCTTAGTTTGAACAGAATCTGGCGTGTACTATATTTGATTTGTTTAAGATCAGTTACTGTTGATTCATCCAGTTTACGACAAGGTCCTATTGAAAAAATGTATTTGATGCATGAAAAGCCTTCAAAAAAAAGTGTGGTAAAGATACCAAACCTTGTATGGAAATAGTTTTTGTCGCGCATTCTCACAATGAATTATACATACAATCTGGTGGGAACATTAATAACTTTGTTTCTAAGTCTTCGCTCAATATCTGAGTGAATTGAATCTGCCTCCATTTGTGTATGGTCCTTGTAAAGGTATTTTTGAATGATTGTTATGTTGTGAATTACAGATGTATGGATAAACCTGCGTTTCCGGTTTAGCCTGTGTACGTACAACCATCGCTCCAGAATACAATTTTTGATGTTTTATCTGTCATATCGAATTCAATGAAATTAACAATAATTGAAGAGAACTCATTCGCAATTAAAGCACCTTCGGTCTCATTCCACAGAAAACAATAACCTTCATGGGTTTTTATATTGTAAATTGTGAAATTATGAACAGTGAGATTTGTTTTACAGTACATATGGCACCTTCTACATTGTTATTAGGAGCTATCAACACAGATTGCATGTCCATTGTCAACACAATGTCTGTGTCAGGAATTTTGTCTTGGCTCTCTGCAGCCCTTGCTCTTGAAGTACAAGATGTTGTTGATATGCTTCTTCAGTTAAATTTTTAGTTTTATAGGCGACACATGTATCAGACTGTTCTTTCTCGGCCGAAATAGTGATAAGTTCATTTTAAAGGACTCATCATTAAATGTCGTTCTCGAAACAGGGGCTATCTCATCTTGTTCCTTGCAAAAGGTATTTAAATAAAACTTATAAAGATCTTGTTTCGTTTGCCAAATCGGTTCCAAATACAGTCTTTGAGTAGATGCACGTTAGTTTGATTCGATTTGATACTTTTTGTTTGGTTTGTATTATAGAATTCATAGTATCTGAAATGTTATCGAACGCCTCAATTGAGTAATTTTGATTATTTGGGACATTCGGGCCAATTTGGCCATTTGTATCAGTTTGGCGTTCGTCGTCAATACAAGCTTTAATCCATAACAAAGTGCAGTTATTTTTAAGCCCTAGAGTGTTAATTAAAATGTTTTTGCAAACACGATACGTCAAACCATTGTGTTTTAGTTGATACATACGAGGGTTGTCTGAAAAGTTTCCGACCGAACAATGATACAAGACATTTTTTCTCAAATTCTGTTTTTATTTTTCTACATAGTCTCCTTGTAACTCTACACACTTCTCCCAGCGATGCTCCCATCTCTCTAACCTTTTCAAATAGTACTTGGCGTTTTTCTTTGCAAAATAATTATTCACGAAGGTGATTGCCTCCTCATTTGACGAAAATCTTTGTCCTCCGAGCGCAGTTTTTAGATGAGGGAACAAAACGAAGTCGCTTGGGGCTAGATCTGGTGAATAAGGCAGATAGTCAAGCAGTTCAAACCGTAATTCATGGATTTTCGCCATGGCAACCGCTGAGGTGTGAGACGGCGCGTTGTCTTGGTGAAACAGGATTTTCTTCTTCTGCAAATGTGGCCGTTTTTCCGCAATTTCTGCCTCCTGCCGGGCAAGCAATGATGCGTAGTATGCTCCTGTAATCGTTTTTCCTTTTTGATCGATTAAGATAACTCCTTTATTATTCCAAAAAAAGTCGCCATCACTTTCCCAGTCGATAAAACAACAGTTTTTGCTTTTTTTGGAGCCGGCTCGCGCTTTGCAGTCCACTATTTTGACTGAATTTCTGTTTCGGGCGTATAATGGTGTATCCAAGTTTCATCTACTGTAATTAATTGACTCCAAAACTCGGATTTATTGCGCCTAAAATGCTCCAACAGAGCGTTGGAAATGTTCATTCGAACACGTTTTTGCTCTGACGTAAGTAAACGGGGCACCCAACGCGCGGACAGCTTTCTCATGCCTAAATCTTGATTTTATATGTAACAAACACGTTCTTCGGACATTTTCATAACCTCTACTATCTTTTTCACTTTAATTCGGCGGTCGTCTAACACCATTTGGTGAACTTTAGCAATGTTATCGTCAGTCTTTGCAGTTTTTTTACGTCCCGAACGTTCATCATCTCCCAAGCTCTTACGGCCACGTTTAAATTCAGCTGCCCAAAATTTCACTGTGGTAAATGATGGTGCGGAGTCCCCATACACAGAGTCCAACTCACTTTCGATTTGCGTAGGCGTATTGCCTTTCAAAAACAAGAATTCAATAACAGCTCGACACTCAATTTTTTTCCATTTTTACAATAAACACTCGCATCGACTCACTCAAACGACTGTCAACTAAAAACTGCGCGTCCAAAATGACTGAAACTTCGGTAAGTAACTGTCAAAAGATGCACAACCAGCATTCACTAGCTTTTATTGACGAGTGCCTCTATCTTTTCAGACAACCCTCATAATACGAGTACTCAATAGCCTCATCTCGTCGTCGCTTTACATTTTGTAATTGCGCCAGGCCTTTGACATATTCTCGTTTTTCTAGCCAAGATTTTTTCCAAAACGAGTCGAAAAGTAAACGTCCCTGTGTTTGAGTCAACTTGCGACATTCCAGGCGTGTTTTTTTTTTTCGCATAGTCTACATTTACATGGGCTGACTAAAAATTTTCCGGGTTTTTCGATTCTATACTTCCATTTTCCGTTGGATTCCTTTTTTCCATTATAAGGCAGTCCCATTTCCCTCCTCTTTTGATTTTCTGCATACTCACTATCTCTGTTCATGTTGCTAAGCGTACGTTTCTTTGTTTTTACAAGCCTTTCGATTTCCACCTGAGTTCCCTTTTTTAAAGATATTTCTTGATGATTGTCAGCTGTACTATCTTCCATTTAAAAATCCATTGCGAGTCAATATGTACGTATACCACCTTGATCCGGAATTTATTCAGAAAATTAAAAATACAAGTTTAATCATCTAAATCTATATTGTCCCCATCGACTGCAACACACTTATGCCAGCGCTTGATCCAATTTTCGAAACATTATTTATATTCGGTTTTCGGTATGTCCATCAGTGCTTCCTGCGATTTTTCCATTACTTCCTCTCAGCTGCTGAAACGCGTTCCCCGTATTGTTTTTTTACTAGTAACTCGATTGAACAGAAAGAAGTCACAGGGAGCCAAATCAGGTGAATTCGGTGGCTGTTGGATGGTATTTGTTGCATGATGGCACTGTGCGACGGTGCGTTATCATGGTGCAAAATCCACGAGTTTTCTGCCCACAATACTGGTCTCTTTCGGCGAATTGCTTCACGCAAACGTCTCATAACGCCCAAATACTCGTAATACTCTTTGTCTACTGTATGGCCTTCTGGCAAAAATTCATGATGCACTACACCGTTGTAATCCATGAAAACCGTGAGCATTGCCTTCCTTTTTGACTGAAAACGACGTGGCTTTTTTGGTCTCGGCTCATTTGGTGAACGACATTCACTTGCCTGATGTCTGGATTGCGTGTCGTACTCATAAACCCACGGCCATGTCTCGTCTCCAGTAATGATCCTTTTGATGAATGTGGGATGGGATTCAGCCTCGCAAACCATCTCTTTTGCGACGTCAACGTGGTCTCTTTTTTACATGAAATTGTGATGTTTTGGCACCAACTTTGCTGCTACACGACGGAAACCCAAATCATTAACCAAAATGTCTTGGACGGATCTATAGGCAATGTTCAAGTCCTCCGCTATCTCTCTGATGGTTAATTTGCGGTTATTGACCAACATTTCTTTTACTCGTACTTCATCAATGTTTTCGTCGGTTTTCGATGTCGATGGTCTGCCACTGCGTTTATTATCTTCGATTGATTCACGACCACTTTTGAACCGCTCGTGCCACTAGTAAATGGCCGTTTTCTTTAGAGAATCGTTGACGAACTTTTCCAACATTTTCAACGTTCGCGCACCATTAAATCCGTTTTTTACGCAAAATTTGTTCGTTCGTCCATTTATAAAATTGTAAAAAATCGTCAACACACACAGATATAGATGTACTCTTGGCTACATAACTTTTGCAAATGTCAAGCTATGACGCTAAGATTTAGAGGGAATATCAACAACAGATTTACCAACTTAACAGAAAAAAACAGAACTCAAATCGGAACAAGGTGAGCGCCACACGCGGAGAATACTTCCCTGTGGTACGTCAGCTAAAGTCTCTTTGAATTGCTATACTTTGTTTCCGAGTCTAAAATGGAAAATTCTATCCTCGAGATACTTTGTCAGCATATTATAAAAGCTCATCATGCCATGCCTTATCGGCTTGCGAGACATCATGGACTGCGCTTGAGCAAATCTTTTTGTTTTCCAAAGCTTCCTCAAACTCGTCGGTTATTCTATGCACCTGATCAATAGTTGGACGCTTACTCCTGAACCCAAACTGGTGATTCGGGATATGATTTCTTTCCGTCAATAATTGGCAGTACACGTGTCTCAAAGATTTTCGCTAAAATTGGGAGAATTGAAATCGGTCTATAAGGCTTCTTGTCACTCGGAGTTCTTCATGGTTTTAGGACCACTATAACTTCAGCAACTTTCGACAGACCCGGAACGTATTCTAACATCAGTGCAGCGTTAAAAGCAAAGAAGCTTAGTTAGTGCTTTTCTAGGCAGCATTTCAGGACTCCTCCAGTTATTAAATCGTAACTGAGAGCTTTCTTTGATTTTAATTTCTTTATTTCAGTGCTGAGTTCTATTAGCGTTGCATTTGTCTTCGTGTAATTGCCTGACGCTCTTTCCGATTCGCGGATATTGTGGAAGAGTGCTTTTGGTCTTTCCAAAGTGAATAACTGGATGGCCTTTTTGTTGTCAAGCTTTCAAGATACGTGTCTGATGCAAGTTTTTAATGGTCTCTCTCAGCAGGGTACACAGGTTATTCAAACGTGTTTTATGTTGCGGAAAACGCCTTTGTTGCCATTTCTTACTGGCTTTTCTTTTTTCTCTTACATTTCTTTGATCTCCGGCGAATAATTTAGACCGTAGTTTGTTGGTTTCTTCCTTTCATAGGGTCTTTTATTTCACGCGGCATATTGAACGATTTCAACGAAGTGATCAGTTTCGACTTCAGTTCTACTTATGCCATACAGAAACAACGGAGGAGACGAATGTACACTGTGCAATCTGGGAACGACGGATGATGTCCGGCATTTTATTGGAACGTGTCCCATATTAGGAGGAGATCCTTTCGGGAGAAAAAAATGCCCTATCACTAATCGAGATCACAAACATCTTAAACGGCGCAAACTGGAACACTTTACACTACTTTCTAAAATGTACATTGAATGAATGGGCTACAAATTAAAAATGCAACTTTTTAGTAATTACAAATTTATTGATTTCTTTCTCTCGGCTGACGGCAAAAGCCAACGCTTATTTTTGTTATTTTTATTAAACTTGTAAATATTGTAACAGAATAAACAAATATTACTTACTTACTTACTTACTTACTTAGTATTCCACCTGATGGAAGTTTCGGAGCTCTTGACGACCGTCACTTCCAAATTTCGGTAAAAAGGAGCCCATTCCGGTGTCGTTGCTTGTGAACTGTTCGTCCATCCCATTAACCAGATTACCAGAGTTAAAAGAAAATACCAATTTAAATTCTTGTTTTATTTATTTTTCAATGATTTTTTTTTTACCGTATCCTTAACTTTATTACATAATAATATCCTTCTCTGCTTTCTTTTTTCTTTTTTAAATATATTTATAATATTTACACTTACATTCACATGAATATACTTAGAGTGTCGATTTTTGTTTTATTTTTAATTAAATTACTTTTTACAATTCTATATAAAGGCTTTTTTCTCAATTTCTTATTTTGTTTTAAACGTGGTTTTTGTTTTGTTTTCTCTATGCACTATGGCATCAGTTTAAATGTTTTCATTTCCTTTTAAAGGTCATGGGTTTGTGTTTTTTTTTTTTTACACTTAAAAACAATTTTCTGATGGCCTATACACACTTTTAAATTAAAAGAAACGTTTAATTATAAAAAAACAAAAAAAACAAAATAAATAATTCTTTATGAATATCTGCTCACATTACATTTTGTTGTTCTGTATTTATTTATTTTTTGTATATTTTTTTTCTGTTCTTTTATAAAAATATCGCTTTACAAATTTAATTTACAATAAATTGAGTTTTTAATTTGTTTTTAGTATTTTTTTTTTTGTATTCAATTCATTAGCTTCGGTGAAAATTGGTATCAGACTTTTTTTTTGTTTCAAAAAAAGTTAGTTTTGTGTTTATTTTGTGGTGGCATCTTTTTTTTTTATGAATTGTACATTGATTCTTGTCCTCGTTGGATGGTTAAAATATTGCTGAGTTGTTTTATTTTTTTGAGAAAATAAAATTTGCATAGCAAAAGTATAAATTAAATAAAAAAACGAGAGGGAAATGTGTTTGTCTACTTCAAATGAATTTAAAAAAAAAAAAATATATATGTACTCGTACATGTTTATTTAATAATGGAAACCGACGCAACATTTCAAATCAACGGGGTAACCTTGCATTGATTGATGAAATGTTTTCTTAAAAGAACTCTTGTCCAACACAGGAGATGACATTGAATAGTTCCTTGATTCAACTTATATTTCCTTGTGGGGAAGCAAGCTACTCAAAGTCGGCGGTATCTCGAAAAGGCAAACCAGTGTCATACAACGCGCTTTGATCGGGTTGAAAGATGGCAAGAATCTAGTTACACATGGGGAACCTCTTAACGCTACTTCACTTGAATTGTCATTTAAAAATTACAACATGGTACTTGTGTTTGGACAGTCTCCAACATAGGAAACAGAAACATAACTACTGAGCAATTAGTCAGACTTTTTAAAAAAACAAGCAAACGTTGATAAAAGTGCAATACTTGGAATCGCGTGACACATATAATGCATATAACAGAGAAAAGATACTTGTAAGGATAGAGTAACCTCGGGTATTGTGGAATAGTGCTTTATTTGCTAAACACAGATGGTCTGCCTGCTCTCTCAGAATGCAAACAGAAAAGAAAAAGTGCTACGCTAATTATTTTTTTCGGTTTTTTAATTCCAGACTGCTTTGGAAGATGCCTAAGAAAGGTGAAATAAGGCGATGGGATGCAAATATGATGCGGAAAGCTGTGTAAGCTGTAAAGAATGGAGAAATAAGCATTCAAATGGGGTCAAAAATATACAGTGTCCCACATGCAACCCTTTACAGGATGGCTCGAAGTTTATTATTTTTTTTTATAATCGGCGGCGCGCTAAAGGGGTTTTGTACCCTTAAAATGTTCGTACACAGCGCGGGCGAAGGAAATTTAGGGAGGAAGAAAAGACAGGTACCGATGTACATTGTTTTTAAATGTTTGCAAGTTATAACGACCAGGGCATTCCATAAGCGAGTTGTACGGCTTAGGAAAGAATCACGATATTTTAGAGTACGTCCGAAAATGGTCTTGAGGGTATACTGATGAGCATTCATAGCGAGACGGGTGTTACGGTTGAAAGTTTGAATGGGAGGAATGCTACAGGCGATTTCATTGGAGCACTGGTGGTGGAAATAGCGATAAAACAAAGGGAGACAGGAGACATTTCGTCGGTGTTCGAGGGTGTGAATTGATTGACTGATATGAATTTTATCGCACGGTTTTGAATCCTATCTAGCAGGTGCAGGGATGCTTTAGGAGCTTTAGGAGATGTGGGCATTCTACTCCAATTTTGGACGGATAAACGCCTCATATATTGAGGCCGGATCAGAGGGGGTAAAATATTTCTTTCATCGCTTGAGGCAACCTAGACACCGAATATGTGGTCATTCCAACGTAAGCTGTCACTGACACATACATTTACCGAGAATGGAAAGTTTATCGGTTTCGACGATGTAAGTGCCATTTATGGATAATGGCGCATTAAATTCCACTCGGTTGATAGTTCCCCAGTTGGTTATGCTGTTAATATCGGAATTTAATGAGCTTAACTTTGGCTGTCGTTCCTGTTGTACAGCCGAAGAGAAGAGGCGTGAGTCCGGGAACGAATATGAAAAGCAGAGAGTACTGTCATCAGCAAAGGAATATATTGGGTTAGAAGTAGCAGACAAGAGATCGTTGATGAAAATTAAAAAGAGTGTCGGAGACAGAACAGAGTCCTGGGGCACACCAGCATTTATTTTATGAACATCAGAGTTGAAACCATCCAAAACAACTTCGATTGAACGTTCCGAAAGGTAGTTTCTAATCCATTGAAGAACAGAGTCATAGATCCCAAAAGCACGTATTTTCGACAAAAGAGCCTGATGCCAAACTCTGTCAAATGCCTTAGAAATAGCAAGTGCAACTATCTTGCTTTCGCCAGATTAATGTACGCTTTGGTTCAACTTTTCGGTGAGACATGCCATTAAATCACCAGTGGACCTGTTGCTACGAAAACCGTACTGCCGGTCATTGAGAAGTTTTCGCGTTTCGAGATATTTCACGAGCTGACGGTTTATCGGCGTTTCCATGACCTTGGAAAGAAGGGACGTAAGTGCAATGGGTCTATAGGAGGAGAGGGAAGAAGATTCGCCTTTTTTAGGGACGGGCTAGACAAATGCTGTTTTCCATCTGCTAGGAAAGAGTCCTAAAGAGTAGGATTGATGAAAAAGCTTACGCAGTGGTTTTGCCAGCGTGGAAGAACACCTCTGCAGAAGGAGGGGAGATATACCATCTGGACCAGCGGATTTGTGAATGTTAATGCACACGAGTGCAAAAATGGATTTGTCCCATTAAAGATTCGACGCACTCATGTGTAGGCGGGGATAAAGCACAATCTGGGAGTGTTGAGCTAGCCGCAAAGTGCGCAGAAAGCAGATTGGCCCTGTCCAAAGAGCTGACAGCTGGAATGTCATTGTAAATGAGCGTTGGGATGGAGGATGAGGCAGAATCTCTAATGTTTTTGACGAACGACCAACAATTTTTACTGCCTTTGGGACATTGCAATATATTTTGCCTCAGTTTTTGGTCATATTGAAATTTCACCCGGTTGAGAAAGACGTTGCAGTCATTTCTGGTTCGTTTGAACATTTTTCGGTTTTCCTCTGTCGGGTTGGTCTTGAAGGACCGAAAAAACATTTCTCTAAACCTGATAGCCTCTTTACAGCTCGAGTCGTACTATGCCTTTTCTTTTGGTTTGATTGTCTTCATCCGATGGGGGATAAAGCATCTCATTCCAAAGAGAATAGTTTCTGTGTTCAAATCAGCAGCGTGGATGTCCGTCGTTATCGAGGTAACATAACGGCCAGTTAAAATTCCTAAAAAAGCTGTTAAGTCCGCTCCAATTGGCTTTCTTGTGTTGCCATACGGTTCTTTTAGGAATCGTTTCTCTAACTGTGTGGTGGGTGTACGAGAAATTAACTCATATCACACTATGGTCTGACTACCCTAGAGAGGAGAGCACATCAACGGAGTACTTATCAGGGTGAGAAGTTAGAAACAAGTCCAGGGTATGACTATCAACGTCTAGTATTCGAGTGGGCTCATTTACAAGCTGGGTTAAATTATTTTCCGCAGCGAAGATCTCAACACAGCGTCCCTCGGGTGTTGTCTGTTCAGAATGTCGAAGCCAACCGGAATTCTTTTCGACGGCAGAGCAGCCCTACTTGCAATTAACGCCTTTGAAATAAAATCAAATCTGGCCTGGGATTGCCTTCAACTCCTGGCCATCACAAATAAAATTCATCTGATTTGAGTGCCAGGACACAGCGGACATGAAGGCAACGAAAAAGCATCATGCCAAACCCATTCTGTGGGCTATCAATTAATACAAGGAACTATTAAAACCTGGCTAGAAGAAAATGAGCTTCATTTCTCCAAAGAAACAAAAGGAAATAAACAAGCCAAAAACTTTATGCCAAGTTGTTGGCACAAAAAAAAAAAACTACAACTAAGTAGAAGTTAAATTTTAGTAACCACAGGTTTTCTCACAGGACACTGCCGTGTGAAAAAACACCTGATGACACCTGATGGGCATAGCACAAGACAATACATGTGCAACGAGGACGTGGAAACAGCAAAACACATACCAGGTGTGTTCAGAAAATAAAGCTAATTTTGAAATTTCGCGGGTTTGGAGAGTCTTATTGTCAATTTTTTTTTTATGTGGGTATACGTGCCCCTGAAATATGATAGAATTTTCAGCTGCATTCATTGTTTACTTAGTCTGTGGCAGCCGCTAAGGTTAGACGTGTTTTTATGGCCTCGGCGATTTTCGTTTGTTAAAGGAAATGGATCAAAGAATTTGTGTCAAATTTTGAGTAAAAAATGAAATAAAGTGCAGCCAAGTGTGTGAAATGTTAACAAACGTCTATGATGAGTCTGCTATGAGTAAAATAAGAGTTCAAGAGTGTATAAGCGTTTCCAAGATGGCCGTGAAGACGGCCGACAACAACCGATGAAAACGTGGAAAAAGTCAAAGACATAACCATGGATCGCCGAATCACAAACTGAGAAGTCGCTGATAATGTTGACATATCGATTGACTCATGCCATGAAATTTTTTCGAATATTTTGGCTATGAAACGCCAAAAATTTGTTCCAAAATTGTTGAACTTTGAACAAAAATAGCGGCGAATTTTTGACCAAAGCAATACTGTAACGCTGCCCCAGCCTCCATATTCGCCAAATATGGCGTGTGACTTACTCCTATTTCCAAAAATAAAGAGCACCTTAAAGGGCCGTCGTTTTGCAAGCATAGATGACATTAAAAGCGACGAACATACAGAAGAGAATCGGACCAAGAATTGATCCTTACGGCACACCTAGTAATTTACTGGAAAAAGTGCTGAGAAAAGGTCACATATAATAACTCTCTGGAATCTGTCAGACAGCAAACTACTAATTAGTCTCACTGCACTGTCGCCAAGGCCAAAGAGATTTTTCAGCTTCCAGCATAAGATTTTATGGTTTACTTTATGAAAAATCAAGCATGCAAAGAAGCGTAACCTAACCTTTATGGTAGTCCTGTCTTATTTCCTCAAAAATGTTTACCATTGCAGTGGAGCAGCTGTGGTTAGATCTGAAACCAGATTGTTCCTCATAAAGCAACTCATTAATGGACAGATCTCGGCTCAGCTGTTTGGCTATTTATTTCTTAAAGACTTTTGATAGACAGGATAATATGCTTATGGGTCTAAGATCTGCTGCGAATATCGAATTATTTTTTTTTGGCAACAGGTACAACTCGGGTAGTTTTCCAGTATTTGGGAAAGCTTGATGTTGTGATGCAGTGATTGAGAATGAGGTTTAAATTGGACACTATAGATTGGAGAATCAGCTTAATAAATCACATATCTACCCCACCTTCACCAATATGGCTAGATTTTATAGCTGCAACAGAATTAATCACGTCATTTTTGGTCACAGTTTGCATTTCGAAGACATTTGCAGAGTGATTTAGATTTTCAGATTAGTCTTGAGATATGCTTTCAAGGAAGAAACTTGATCAGAATCAATCTGCGATTCAGCATAACATTTCCGACCAGAGATACCTATTTGACGTAGATTCTTCCAAAGCCGCTTCGGAGGTGAAGATGTATATAATTTGGAAGCATAGTAGTTTCTTTTGGCATATTCGTATAACAAAAACAGATTTGTTTCGCTTGGTTTAGTGAGTAAGCCAATTTGAGTTTGAGGGACTACGATTTCATTTACTATAAAGCCTATTGCGAGCGAGGAAGTACTCATTGCTAAAAAAATAAAACCACTCCGATAAAACTCTAAATTTCGTTTTTATCTCAAGGGGGTATCTCAACCAGTAATCGAGGAGTGTATGTGACTGCAATGGTTTAACCAAAACACGTCATCTTAGCTACGTAAATTCTACCTTGAAGCGGCGGGTATAGCTGCCAGCTCACCTAAGGATGTAGCCGCCGTCCTAACAAATTGCGGCATCATGGATGAGCTCTAAATGGAGGATATCACAATAGGCCCATCTGTGGCCGCAGTGATCTGGGATTCTTTATACCACCTCCCACAAGAATCTAATCTAATCTAATCTAGGCAGCACGCACTAAAGCAGTGGAGACTGAGCGACATCTTTTGGGCAACCCCCGTCTACCGCCGCTATTAGATGCTGGTCCCAGATATCCACAAAATTAGTGATCCATCTACACCTTAATGCCCGGACGAATTGCACTCAATATACTCCTTCTAATGTAGTTCTACCACTCTCCAGTCTCCACATGCTCCTCGCCCGCCAGCCAAACAACGAAAATTCCTCAGAGTTCAAAGGAAGACACACATATTTGATAGCACTATCCGTCACCAAAATCAATGATATTACCTATACAAGCTACGGCACAATGTGTTACCTAGCTAAGTTGCAGCTACGGTGATAGGAGTTGATATTGAGCTTCTTCTGACCGACTTATCTGGGAAGTGGGTCTCGGCAAATCTCTACTAAGTAAAGGTTTTATCAGAGATTCACTGATCTGAGATTCTTTACACCACCTTCCACAACAATCTAAATCCAAGTCTCAATGGCAAATCACGTGTCACTCTAATGCCATGAAAGACAAATTCAATTCGTTTGATTAAACATACCACTGCCGCACTGTTTGTAGCCCTTTCTCAAGAACCTTGACACCGATTAAGACGGTCAAGGTTTCCTCTCGAACTACATGTACGAGTACATATAGAAATATTCATTTATTTCTAAGGAAATGAAGTAAAAAAGTCCTGGTTGTGGTAAATTCGTAATAGACAAGATCTGGGCTCATCTGGGGCTATGGCAATTCTCATTTTTCTCTCTTGTGAAAACAACTTTCGGGCAAAATGACGTCCAATTCGCTGACCATAATTCCGAAAATTCTTTCTACTCTGCGGTATGAGAGCTACAATATAAAACTGGCCCAATATGAATCACCTAAGGCAGTGCGTAAGTCTTATGAATCCAAATGTTTAATAGACCAACGATTTCCTAGCTTAATAAGGTAGACTTATACAACTTTGTGGTCTTATTAGATTGGCCATTGCTATCTTAGATAGATAGCTGGCTTTGCAACAGATGAGATAACCGGCGTAATAGCAATGGCAAAGAGAAGCGAAAGTATGGAACACTTAGCGCAAACCCTCTCTAAGGCCACAGTAAGACTTTAGCTGTAGACAATCCGCTGAAAGAAGATTTAATGGGATCCTACGCCGGGTTTGGATATGTGTTTTGATGATACATCGGGACCGTTGAAGTCGCAATAGTTTTTTTTTTATATAATGAGCGCGTGCTCAAGGCGTTTGTGTACCCTTAAAATGTTTGTACACAGTACGGCTTAGGAAAGAATCACGATATTTTAGAGCATGTCCGAAAATGGGCTTGAGGGTATACTGATGAACATTTAAGCGAGGCGGGTGTTACGGTTAAAAGTTTGAATGGCCGGAATGCTACAGGCGAGTTCAATGGAGTACTGGTGGTGGAAATAGCAATAAAACAAAGTCAGACACGAGACATTTCGTCGGTGTTCGAGGGTGTCAATTGATTGACTGATATTAGTATCACCCTTGAGTTTTATCGCACGGTTTTGAATCCTATCCAACAGGTGCAGGGATGTTTTAGGAGCACTTGACTAGATGTGGGCATTGTACTCGAATATTCGGCGGATGAATGCCTTATATATAGTGGCCAGATCAGAGGGGGTAAAATATTTCTTACATCGCTTGAGGAAACCTAGACATTTCGCAGCATTTTTGACGACACCGAATATGTGGTCATTCCAACATAAGTTGCCATTGACACAAATAACGAGAATGGAAAGTTTATCGGTTTCGACGATTCAAGTGCCATTCATGGATAATGACTGGGTATTTAGATTTTGCTTTAATGACAGCAGACACCATTGAGTTTTGGAAGCGTTAAATTCCACTCGGTTGATAGTTCTCCAATTGGTTATGCTGTTAATATCGGAGACAGAGAGTACTGTCGTCAGCAAAGGAATATATTGGATTAGAAGTAGCAGACAAGAGATCGTTGATGAAAATTAAAAAGAGTGTCGGAGACAGAACGGAGCTCTGGGGCACGCCAGTATTTATTTTATGAACATCAGACTGAAACCATCCAACACAACTCGAATTAAACGTTCCGAAGGGTAAATGCACTCATTTCTGACAAAAGAGGCTGATGCCAAACTCTGTCAAATGCCTTAGAAATATCAAGTGCAACTTTCTTGCTTTCGCCAGATTGATGCACGCTTTGGTTCCACTTTTCGGTGAGATATGTCATCAAATTATCAGTGGACCTGTTGCTACGACAACCGCACTGCTGGTCATTGAGAAGCTTTCGTGTTTCGAGATAATTCATGAGCTGACGGTTTATCAACGTTTCTATGACCTTGGAAAGAAGGAACGTAAGTGGAATGGGTCTGTAGGAGGAGAGAAAAGAAAATTCGCCTTTTTTAGGGACGGGCTAGACAAATGCTGTTTTCCATCTGCTCGGAAAGAGTCCTGAAGAGTAGGATTGATGAAAAAGCTTACACAGTGGTTTTGCCAGCGTGGAAGAACACCTCTTCAGAAGAAGGGGAGATATAGCATCTTGCTAGTACTCTTGCTACTACACTAGTGCGAAGGTAATGTTAACACATAGTGGTATACCTCAATAAACATGCTAACTACCACGGCCATATAGTCCAGACAGATACAAGGCATCAAATCGAACTCCGTTCCTTAACTCGGTCGATACTTGCAACTTATTTGCACATTTACTCGTAATACAAATTTAAATCTCCACATAATTTCGACATTTTTGTGAACAAAGTTTAGGCAGGCTAAAAGATCATCGTTAGCAATACGGACATTTTTTATCGCCATCTTCGCCTAAATTTTATTTTATTTTTATTTTATTTTTTGCTATAGCAAATTACAGTATAAACCTTAATTTACATTTGTTATTTTAATTAAGTTATGTTAGGCAGATAATTAATTTACTGATTTGATTATAAAGTCAAAAAAGACTAGAAATCTACTTTAATAGAAAGGATTAATTTAAAAAGTAGGATATGACACCATAGCTATGGAAAAGCAAAACGGGAAACAATTGTTTTGAATGGACACGAAAGGCTGCAACTCATATATCGCTTAGTGCTTTCAAAAACGTTGGTAGTGAATCCAAAAGACTGTTGGCAACGACGAAGGATTACCTCTCAGATATATGGTAACGAAACCTCGGTATAATAAGTGAGGTAGACCTAGTTTATGGTGGAAATTGAAAGTTGTTGTAGGGAGAAGATAAGGCTGCCGTATTTTGAGGATGTTGAAAGAAAAGACAAAGTTCGAAATTGGAGATAGTTTCCAAGTGGCATACCTAACATGTTTAGTGAAAAGTGTGAGACATGATTATATCAGGAGGAAACTTACCCAAATTTTCATCGAAAAATCATCTTCAGCTATGAGGTCGTTTCTGGATGTATGGGTACGTCAACAGACAAAACTGTCGAATTTGTGATGATATCAGTCCACATGAGATTCAAGAGCGTCCAATGCATCCAGAAAAAGTCACTGTTTGGTGTGACTTTTGGGCTGGCTGCGTCACTGGTCCATATTTTTTTCAGAACGACGTTGGCCAGGCCATCACCGTCAACGACGAGCGCTATATGTTGATGATTACCAACTTCTTTTGGGCTAAATTGGATGATATGGACACCAACGACATGTGGTTTCAACAGGCCACACAGCTCACGCCACATTGGAAATTCTGCACGAGCGATTCGACGGCATTGTCATCTCACGTGGAGGTTATGTGAACTGGCCATCGAGATGGTACGATTTGATCCCGCTAGACTTTTTCTTGTGGGGTTTTCTGAAGTTGCAGGTCTATGCGAATAAGCCACAAATCACAGCTGCCCTAAAATCGAACATAACCCATGCTATCGGTCAAATTCGGCCTGATTTATGCGCTAGAGTTATGGAGAATTGGACATTTCGGAAGCGCGCTACCCAGAGAAGCCGCGGCTGATACTTGAACGATGTTATATTCCATACATAATGGCATCGATAGGCTTTTCAAACAAATAATAATAAATTTCGATGATATCTCACACACACTTTGTTTTATTTAAATTTAAAGATAGGAAGCGCTTAATGAAAGACCCTTTACTTCAAATATTTCACACCCGTGCACAAGGATAGGAACTACTAATGATTCTACTAACATGATTCGTATATTCAGTGGTGAGCCGTCCATAGGGTTCGCAAAACGCTACAGGCCCTGCCTACAATGATATTTATGTGGTCGTTCCATGTTATTAACAATGACTCTCATCTTCTTAGTTGTTTAAAATGATTTGCGGTGAATATGACAGGCCCAATTTTGTTCTACAAATAACCAAGCATTTAGACTTATTAAGGTTAAGTGTCAAACCGTTTTTCAAGGACCAATCAAATATGCGTCGTGATTGATCTTAAGGGCACAATTTTGGATAAGACCTAACTGGCAGCCCTGATAAATTTGGACATCATCAGCATAAATGTGTGTTGAAGAATGTACAAATAAATCAGGTATCGCATTTGTGTACAACGAAAATAAGACAGGGCCCAGAATTGATCCTTAAGGTACCCCTCAAGTTAAGTTGAAAAAATCAGATAACAGCTTATCTGAAACGAAACCAATTTAACAGCTGATTGAGAAAAACCAAAGAAGTGGCGCAGATTTTTGCAGGGCAAAGTACTCGTATGGTCCGGCCGTTCAAGCCTTAGAAAAGTCGAGAAGTATCAAAGAGGTAATTTCGTCTTTGTCCAAACTTGATCTTATATCATCAACAACTTTCACAAGAGCAGTTGTACAGCATTCTGTATCGAGAAAGTTACTTTTGTATTATCCGTTCGCATACTTTGGAGAGAAATGGCAGAATTGAATTGAGTTTTTTCGATATTGGCATTACTTTAGCCATTTTCCAATGATGAAAAAAGTTCCTGCTTTCATAATAGTGTTGGTTCCCATCAATATTTCCATCGCTGTGGTGCACTCTAACTCAAACGTCATCCTGGGTTGTCAACACGCACTTCCACCTCTTGGGCATGGCATTTGGTTGCTGCAGCGCCAACGAAATATACGCGCCGGCACTAAATATCCTGCAACGCAAACAAAATATCACAAACCACGAAATGATCTGCCGAACTGTCACAAGAATGACAGACAGCAGGTCAAAGAACATGCCGACTCACTCACACCTACGCTAAATCCACAAGAACAATAGTATGTCAGACATGTGTCATATACGACAGGATCAATGGAAGGATGGCTTTAATAAAGACTGAGTGAATTTCATTGACTCCTACTGCACTGGACCTAATTGATAAACAGCTTTCGACTACATCTGCGCTGTCAACACCTCAGAAACAAAAGGATGTTTGCACTGCAGGCGTATGACTATAATTTGAATTCCAATTTAAGTTTGCTGTCCCGGAGGGCCTTCCAGATACGAACCTTTGGTTTATTGTAGTTCTTCACCATTGGTGTTATATGGGCAAGCAATTCATTCCTTACTTTCGAGGTTTCGACCATCCAAATTGGTTTTCAATCTGTTACTAAGCAATTACGCCTTTGCCGCTTTTTTCTTTGTATACTCGGTGGAGTCCTTCGATCCGAAATCGCTGCCACCGATCATATGCTTAATCATGAAAGAGTCAGATCATAAATAGTCAGCTACAAGCTTCGTAGGTCACGACGTTTAAGTCTCTATAAAGGGCTGACGTTACAAAACGGAGTTCAATCAGAGGGATATGAATGGGTTAATGGACGAAAACAAGGTAATTTGCGAATAAAGTCCTTCTCTATGATTATATCCAGGGAGTTGGAGAGCACGAAGTGACTAATCGCATCTTCCAAGGAACGTTAAATATGATAAAATTATGCGCTTGACCGATTCCAAGAGAAGCGTAAATTATCAGGCTTTCGGACAACAAGAATGTAACGAGAAGTAGAACTGAAGTAGTGACCGATTTAGAAATGTTAATTTTTAGAGACTTTGTGGTATTTTGAAGTCATTATCCTGCGCTCGCGTAAGTTTCCAACACATATAGAGATACAATTCAATTTTGGTAAGTAATATCAAAGGACTCATAGTAGGCCCATCAATTGCCGAAGTGATCTGGGATTCATTATATCACCTCCCACAACAATCTAATCTATGTAATTTTAATATCAAAGGACCAACAGAAATCTGTTCTTCTTCGTACAGAAGCTGTCAGTCCTATGCGCAAAACAAATGCCCAAATGTCGCGAAATTTCTTAAGTCCTTAAGATGCAAATCCATCCTCCGCCAAGTGGCATTAGTGCATTTCGAATAAATGGGTGCGTTAATTATGGGAGTTGGTTCTTTGAATTAACAACACTTTTTCCAATGACAGCCAAATTTACAGCTGACAACTGATTTGAAATGAATAGACTCCCGCCAGAACAATGCTTGCAATTTGTTCAAATTTATTTCAGTTTACGAACCTCATTTTATGATCGACATGCTCGCCCAGCTGAGCAATTAATTCGGCTAACCGTGGATCCTTTTCCCACCACGCATATTCCACTTCATAATACGCATCTGCAATGAGCCGATTCTTCATTATGCCCAGCAATTGAAGCTGTGTCTACCCGCTTTATGGAAGATTTTGCAGAAATATCTTGAATGTTGAGCATACAAGTTCCAGCTCGTTAAGAATTGAAGCTTTATGATCATCATATACGACGTTCGGCCAAAAGCTCTTGATCTTGCCGCATTTGAAGTGAAGAACAACGTTAGACATTATTGAGAAGCCATCACGTCAATATAAAGTGACTGCATGGTGTGCATTATGAGCTGATGGAGTCATTGGTCAATATTTCTTCAAAAATGATGCCGGCCAGTACATTACACTCAATGGAGAGCTCTATAAATTTATGACTAATGACTTCCCGTTCCCTATTTGAATGGCATAAATGTCGAAGAGCTGTAGTTTTGACAAGACACTACGCGCGCTGTAATAAATTTATTAAACAAAACATTCCATGAGCGCATAACTTCGCGTAATGGACCTGTGAATAGGCTTCCCAAATCATTTGATTACTTTCTGTGGCAGCATATGAAGTAGCTAGTCATCGCCGATAAACCAGAGATATTGGGTAACTTGGAAGCCAGCATTCTCCGGGTTATTGCCGGTATACTCGTCTCATCTTAAACGCTATCTAGCGATCGCGACACTCGTTTAAGAAATTGAAAAAATAGAAAGAGGAGTGAGTCCCAAATGACCAGCAAGATGACGAAAAATGGAAGGGATATACGGAAAGAATCGCAGTATCGCAACCTGGCAACAATAATGAAAAGAATTCGCAAAAGGAGAACAAAAACATCGTTACACTTAAATTGCATCACGTTAAAACGAACTTTTACCCGAATGAGTTTTGGCGTGGCAAATGCAAGCGCATCGAACTGTTTAAGCTGGTTGGGGAACATTATTCGCAGCCCATGAGACATGTCTACCCCCAAAAACCTCATAAATTTCATGCTTCAGAATCACAAAGGATGTTTCGAAACGACAGCAATTCCAAATATTTTCGTTTAATGGCGATTATGTGTGAAATATTATGGAACATCCAACAGCAGGTCGACAATATTTTGCTAGTACACTCTTTCTCTTTGAGAGTATTTTTGTCCTTCAATTTCACTCATGAGGCTTGGAATTTCCAGGTCAATCAGCTCGGTAGCCAATTCTGATTACATGCCACAACTGTATTGTCTTTGGTGCAGTGTGAAAGGACGTGCAATCATGTGGAAACCACATCTCGGGTTAATCCATAGGCCACATAGCCCATTCCACATTCACTGTCATCTCTATTGACACCAGCGCTAAATTCACACTTAATGGTGACTCGCTGAACAGGCATTGCTTCCTTATGAAGGACATATGGATTATCCGCTTCCAAATTTGGCTGTTTTCTTTGTTCACGTAATCATTCAAGTGGAAGACGAACGAAATCAGCTTCGGCTCTTTGGTTTTCAAGCATTCTATTGCCCACAATAGCCTGGGTTAGGCAAGCAGGTCTTCCTTGGAAAATCTCTGCAAACTGTTTGTCGAAATGGTGGCGAATTGATACGTCTGGGTCCTGAGCAACACTTGCAGTTACATATGCAATATTTTCGATAGAGTGAGAACGACCGAGGCAGTTCGATCAAATTTTTCTATAGCCGGGGATTTTGTCGACCAAAAGCTGCAACGTAGGTACTCGTCGACTGGCTTCACTAAAGTCCGTAGTTTGGTCGCACTGAGTTGCATGATAGATACGTAATTGCGGTGCATCTACTTGATAGTTCTCATTGAAGGAAGACGCTGTAACCTGGCGATAACCGCAACTATAGAAGGATGCCAGTCTATGTCTTACAGCTTATGGCTGTATTAAAGATTGACCTGTTCACAAGGCAGCCGGTTTAAGCCGGTAAAAATCTGGCAACTTTGGTCGAACTTTGGTGCCGCATACAAGATATAAAGAAAGAGTCTGAAAACACTATTTCTGATTTCCTGGGACTTTTAACAGCGAACAACGAAACTTTGACTTTTGGAGTTTTCAAACAACCGGTGGTCCTTCTCTCCGGGCTATAAATTATAAAGCCCTGAGTGGCTCGCTGTGCAAAATCTAAAAGTTAAAATATCTAATAGCGAAAGGAGGAAATGTATTCTTTAAATGCAGAGAAGTCTAAGGACTAAGCACTGCAACTTGCACTGGTCTGGTACCATTAAATGAAAGTTCTCGAATGAATTACAAATGAGTTTAGGGTTCAGAGGAATACTGGAAGTTATAACAAAATTCAGCCATAGCAGATTGCTCCCCGGTAGGCTTTTCTCAAATATCAAGGGTAGTCAGTTTGGAGAGGATTGCTAAGTGTTTCTTTTTTTTATAATTAGAGAGCGGTCAAGGGATTATTATACCTTTCACATATTTCCACACAGCGAGGGCGGTGGATCATTTGGAAGAGGATTAGACGCTGCGTATAAACATTCAGACATAACCAGACAATTATAAAGTTATTAGACGCACGGATCAATTCGTTTTTAGCACGAAGCTCTAAAGTGTCACGAGGTGCCAAAGTTTCGTCTTGGATATCGTAAAGAAGAGTAAAAAATTGGAAAACAAGGAAACATCGTCACACCTAGTCAGGGAATATTAAAGACAAGACAAAATGACAATAAAGATGAAGAGCTCTGAACATGGAATAGTTGCATGCGGAACAAAAGAACCACTGAAACTAAGTACTCACTGGGCTGTTTTGGAATCTTAAAATTCATCACAAGAAGAAGTCCTCTGAAAGGGTAAAAGACAGCTAAAGCACTCAAAAATAAAGAACCGTCCACCAGATCAATGACTTTGGAGAGCTGTAAAACATCATCATGTGCTTCTATAAATTTATGTAATTCTTTACGTCATGTAATTGATTTATAAAATATATACTCGTCTTAATATATATATCTTTTCTTTTATTTCTATCAATGTAATCTAGATATAAATGTTAACACTAACTTTAAATACAATTTCTATTTAGTTGTTGCTGTTTTGTTTTGTTTTGTTTTGTTTTTTTCTCTTATTTAAATAATTTTCTGCGACTTTTTGTGTTTTGTTTTTGTGTCATTTTAACTTAGACGGTATTTTTTTATATTTTTGTTTTTTTTTTTAAATATTTATATGTTATTTTATTTTTTTATTTATAAATTTAGTTTTTTTTTTTTAAGTTTTTAAATAAATTTAATATAAATTTCTTAAGTTGTTATACAACAAATAATAGAGTCATACTTATACGATACCTAATTGATAAAAATGTACACATGCATTATTTATAGTAATTTTTTTTTCTTTCCTTTCTTTTAGCTTACAATTTACAATTTTTGTGGTTGCTTTTGCTGGGTTTTTTTTTTAGTGTTTATTTTCTTTCTAATTGCTTTTACATTTTCGGCTGTTTTAATTGAAGGAAATAAAGACAACCAAAAGCAACACTGAAGTTCAGGAAAAGCAAAACAGAAAACAAAAAAAAGAAAAACAAAAGAATTTAAGTGAACCGAAATTGTGACTTCTTTTTTAATTGTAGTCCGTATCTCATTTCATTAAAGATTTTAGAAGGAGCAGGGAACTCGCAAAAGCTTTTCTATATTACCAAACTAGTCCTTCGTTTTGCATATTTTGGGGTTCCGAAAAATTGCCAGATGTCATGAATTCGGGTGATCCACTGCGGGGACCGCCACCAATGCCATTGCCAGCACCACCACCGCCACCATTGCCCATTATGTGATCGGGTGGAGGTCCACCGGCGCTAGCCATGTTCATTGGTTGAGGGCCGGTTTGATTGAGGAAATTCGATTCAGGCGTTAGACCGAATTCACTAACCATGGGTATTGGTCCGGAATGATCCATGGGTCCACCTAAAAGAAAAAAAAAACACAAAAACGAAAACAGAAATAAGTAAAAGATTATATAAAATATATATGGGGTATATAAAAAGGTTAAAGTTAAAAAATTAAAAAAAGAAAACAATTTATTTCGATTTTGACATCAATGTGTAAAGGCTAGCCAGTACCTCTGGCATGAATCTCTTTTATACCCTTGATTATTTTGACGGTGGAACTCCCATGTTCCACAACCGAAGCAATAATGTACCTGTTGCGGCCGCTGATTAGGAGGCTTTTCATAGCGATTACGGTGACCGACGAAAATAAACTTTAGGAGAGATAATGCCTTCTAAGGAATTATAAATTAAGTTGAGCAAAATACCCCGCGTCAGCTATCTGTTAATTGGCAATCGAAAGAATTATTGATTTTGATATTTATTGTTATAAGAATAACTTGTAAATTTTCACAAGTTATAGATATAGACCGAGAAAAAAAGAAATTATATGTTGGGTATATAACTTAATTCGGTTTTTTTTTCAAAATTTGAACGTTTATTTAAGAAAAACATGCACAATAGTATTATTCAAAGTATTGCCCATCTGAAGCTATGACTTCTTCCCATCTTTCTGGCAATTTGTGGATCCCATCCCAAAAGAACTACGCCGGCTTGGCAGCCAAGAATGAATCAAGCCAATTTTTGATATTCTGCTCTGATGTGAACCGTATTTCATTGAGGGCATTCTGCATCGACCGGAACAAATGGTAGTCAGAAGGGGCAAGGTCTGGGCTATAAGGCGGGTGGGGTAAGACTTCCCATCCACGTGGCCAAGGTTTGTCATGATGGAAAATTATTGTCCGGTGTCTGGTCGCATATTCCGGGCGTTTTTCGGCCACTGCTCTCTTCAAACGGATTAATTGTGTTCGGTGGCGTTGTCCGTTGATGGTTTCACCCGGTTTTAGCAGCTCATAATACAGCACACCCATCTGATCCCACCAAATACAGAGCATTACCTTCGCGCCATGGATATTCGGCTTTGCCGTTGATTTGGCTGGTTGGCCGGGTTTCACATATGATTTTTTGCCCTTGGGGTTGTCGTTATGGATCCATTTTTCATCACCAGTAACAATCCGATGCAAAAATGACTTCCTTTTGTGGCGTTCCAGCAGCATTTCGGACATGCAAAACCGCCTTTCGACGTCTCTCGGCTTGAGTTCATGTGGAACCCAATTTCCTTGCTTTTGAATATATCCAGCTGCTTTTAAACGTTTTGAAATGGCTGCTTGAGGGACACCCAAGATTCTGCGAGCTCTTCTTGTGTTTGGCAACAATCTTCATAGAGTAATGCTTCCAGTTCTTCATCTTCAAACTTTTTTGGCTGCCCAGAACGTTCATCGTCTTCCAAGCCAAAATCACCACTTTTGGCACGTGCAAACCACTTTTGGCACGTTCGCTCAGCTAGCGCATATTCACCATAAACTTCCACCAAAATACGATGACTTTCGGCAGCAGTTTTCTTCATATTAAAGTAATGAAGAAGAACTCCCCGCAAAAACACTTTTTCAGGCACAAAGTTCGACATATTTGAGTGAAAAAAAATTATTGTTGTTTACGCTTCAAATGAATGACATATACTGAAATGACGTACAATGACAGTAGCGTTCCAACGCATGTTCCAATGGAATAATACCAGTTACGCCATCTCTTAGCAAACCGCACGAAGTTATAGACCCAATATAACGAGTAAATATATACAAAGAAGTTACAATAAAAGAAAAGTAAAAATAGTAAATACTTGGATGAAAAAAACAGTATGTTTATATTGTAAAAGAAAATAAATTACATCCAGAGCGCAACCAAGTAATTAGAAATTAACAAAAGCTAAATCAGTTTACGAAGATTGAATACAAACCGGGCAATGGAATTAGAAGCAACCTTTAGTTTTTGAAGCGTAAGGAAGTCGGGATCGGCAAACAACTGACAACTGTATGAGATAATGGGAACTATCAATGGGTTAACCAGTTCACCAGCTTACTCGTAACTTGTGCCGGTAAAATTGTTTTCGTGGTAGATAAACCTCCTTGCGATGCATAGACTTATTTATAATGAACATCTCACGTTAATTTTTTATTGCAAATAATTCCAAGATTTTTAGCATGTCTGACATATTCAAAGATTTGTTTAAAATAACGAAAGAAAAATCAGGGAAATATAGTTGGTGTTTAGATATAGATTTGGCCTATATTTATCAAGGCTCAATTTAAGACCATTTCGTGAGGACCACGAGAATATTGAACATAGGTCGGCATTTCATTTGGCAATTGCGTCTTCAGCCATGCCAATAGGAGAGCTAATGTACAGTTGAGCATCGTCAGCCTATACTCGCATGTAGAATCGACAATGAGATAAAACGGAAGGCAAGTCATTTATTAACAGAAAAAAACAGTAATGGACCAAGAATTGATTCTTGTGGAATACCACTATTAACAGGAAGAAACGAAGACCGTTTATTATTACATTAAACAGTTTCCCAGCGAGTTGTCATGTATGAATAAATAAATTTGATAAAAGTATAAGAGAACTCGAAATATGTTATGTCGTCAGCTTATCACAGAGAATATTGCGATTGACACAGTCAAATGCTTTAAAATAGCCAAGTAATGCAATCACAGTAGTATAATTAGCCTCAATTACTTTTCTAATATCGACAGAAACCTTTAGTAAAGTTAGAAAGATGTACAACTGTAACCAGACCGGAAACCTCGTTGCAGAGAATTAAAAGGCTATTTTTCTTTGGTTGCTTAAAATCGACCTTGGATAAAAAGGAAACAGTAACTATGCGTCAATATTCAGAATCTGTTTCATTTTTGGGAATCGGGATAAGTCTAGAACCCTTCCAGACCAGAATCCAAAAATAATTTTTCAAATTGTTATACTTCAGCAGCTGTCAAAGTTACCAGTGACATCCAGCTGTCATAATACGACGGTAGTCCCAGATGTACTCGATCTGACATATAGATGGTACCAACCTTATAAAGCTTAAAATTGAAGTTTGACGACGCTACGTTGTTTAGTATTTGTTCGGCAGCCATCAATAGTGAGTGGTCTCAATGAATTTTTAAATATGGAAAAAATTGGTCATCGTTTTGTAATACAATACTTTCATTTGGAAGGCCTCAGCCGTTTTCCATGAATGGCACTTGCATCGTATGTGGGTCAATGACAACATACGTTGGAATGACCACATATTCGATGTCGTCCAAAATGCTGCGAAATGTCTGGATTTCCTCAAGCGATGTAATTTCGCAGTGATCACATGTGATCTGGTGCTCTAAAAACAGCTGTGCACCTGCTAGATAGGATTCAAAACCGTACGATAAAACTCATAGGTGATGCTAATATTACCGACGAAATGTCTTGTGCCTCACTTTGCTTTATCGCTATTTCCACCATCAGCGCTAAATAGAAATCGCCAGTAGCATTCCGCCCCTTCAGTCTTTTAACAGTAATACCAGCCTCGCTTTGAATGCTCATCAGTATACCCTCAAACCCACTTTCGGATGTACTCTAAAATATCGTGATTCGTTCCTAAGCCGTAGAATTCGCTTATGGAATGCCCTGCCCAGCTCTTTATTTCCTAGTCATTATAACCTTCAAACATTTAAAACCAACGTTCACCGGTACCTCTCTTTCTATCCCCAAATTTTCCTTCGCCCGCGGTGTGTGCAAGCATTTTAAAGGTACTTAGAACTCTTGAGCATGCGCAAATTATAAAAAAAAACCAACATCAAAACCGGCCTGGATTCTACTCTGGGGGAGTCTACTCCTTCATTTATAACGATAAAAAATTGGGTGGCTTTAAGCGAGGCCGTACGAATTGTCAAGACGAACACCGCAGTGGTCGGCTAAATGAGGTGAGTTCACCAAAAATGTTGAAAAAAAAATCCACAAAATAGTATTGGATGACCGTCGATTGAAAGTGCGTGAACTAGCAGATATAGTAGGCATTCCAAAAAGCGCTGTACATCGCATGTTGAGTGAAAAATTGGACATGTGAAAGCTGTGCGCAAGATGGATGCCGCCATTACTCACAATGGAACAAAAACACCGTCGTGAGGATGTTTCAATCGAGTGTTTAGCGAAGTTTCAAAGCAACAAAGTCGAGTCGTCGTCGATTCATAACCATGGATGAAACATTGGTCCATCATTTCACGCCCGATGTGATGGACCAATGAATCAAAATAATGGATTCAAAGGGGAGAATCTGCTAGGCGAAAATAGTTACATCTGCAGGCAAGGTCATGCCGTCAGTTTTTTGGGATGGGCGTGGGATAATTTTCATTGATTATCTTCAGAGAGGAAAAACAATCAACGGCGAGTATTATGCGAACTTATTGCAGCTTTTGAACGATGAAATCAAGAAAAAACGTCCGCATTTGGCGACGGAAAAAGTTATGTTTCATCAAGACAAAGCACAAGTTCATCCATCATCGCGATAGCCAACATCAATGAGAAAATAATCCGAGGGGGCTAGATTATTTTCTATTTGCGAATTTGGAAAAATGGATCGGTGGTAAAAGATTGCCAACAGCAAAGAGGTGGAGTCTGCAGTTGATGGCTATTTTAAGGAGCTGGACGATTCTCACTATAAACAGGATACCGAAGCTATTGAACATCGCTGGGAAAAGTGTATTCAAAGGAGACTACATAGAGAAATAAAGAAATTTTTCCCCAAACCTTTTTTGTGTTTTCTTTGTTTGGTCGGGTACTTCTGGCACTACCTTCGTATTCCGGTTTGCCACTTCATCATGCAACGTTTTACGCTTGCCGAACGTGCGGAATTTATTAAAAAATATTATCGACATTCCGGCTTAGTTGTAAATACGCAACGTAAATTTCGTCGTGAGGTCGGTCGTCATCATCGCTTCAGTGTGCAGGCAATTCGTGAGCGTGAGTACACTCTTTTGGATCTTAGGTCACCAACCAGACAGAGATTAGTGCGAAATGAAGAAAGCATAGCCGCCGGAGGGTTAGTGTCGATTCTGCGCAGATCAGCTGAATTGGGAATCGCCAGAGAAACAACGCGGCTTATTTTTCGGTTGGATTTGGGCCTACATTCGTATAAAAATGTGCTGACGTAAGAATTAAAGCCGAAAGACCATAGACAACGCCATGAGTGCGCTAATTGGACGCAGTAAATGTTCGCCGGAGATACGGATTTTGACCCAAAAATAATCTTCTCGGACGAGACACATTTTTGGCTCAGCGGCTATGTCAACAAGCAAAATTGCCTTTATTGGAGCGGACACAATCCACAAGTGTTCAGCCAAGCATCAATGCATCCACAAAAAGTTTGACTCTTCGGTGCGTTTTATGACATGTCGGCATCATCGGACCTTATTTCTTTCGGAAGGAGACACCGGTACCGTCAATGGTTTCATATATAGAGCGATGTTTACCGACTTTCTGTGGCCAGAGCTCGACAACATCCATATATCCAAGCTGTTGTTCCAACAAGATGGCACAACGCTTAAAGTTGTGAAGGAGAATTTTGGCGAAATCTCATGGCAAGCGTTCATCAATTGGCCGCCGCGATCTTGCGATCGACACCACTCGATTATTTTTTCTGGGGCTACGTCAAGTCCTTAGTCTACTCTAACAAGCCAACCACTTTGGAGGGGCGCGAGGCCAACATTCGGCGCGCTGGAATAACGCGGCACATATTGGACCGAGTCATCAAATATCGGATCGACCGCTTGAAGCACTGCCAGCAAAGCAGATGCGGCCATTTGATGTGATATTCCCCACATAATGATATGGCCGTAGCTTCAAAATAAAGCCAGAATCAATTCTTTATCTCACACTGTTGTTGTGGTTTATTTAAATTGTTTTTCCTATCGTCCTTATCGGGCCTACATCTGGTGATGTAGAGAGGTAAAAGGGCAAGAAGAATTTTTATGAAGTCAGGATGAATATTGTCTAACCCTACAGCCTTGTATTTTATGAAGAAAGCAACGATTCCTACCGTGTACTCGTCAACTATCATTATGGCTTAGCGTATGGTTAGAATTGAATGACCTTATTGACATTGTGAATCTAAGGTTTAACTCTTTTATATCAATGTTGTCGCCCAAGACTGATATATTTTTCTTAATCAGCCCGAATTTGCGAACTCCATAGAAACTTGGAAGAACGTAGATCTTACGAGGTTGGTTACAATATTACGGAATGCCTTGTAGTTTTTCATCATTTCTGAACAACAGAAACGCTTCCAGAAACGATAAGAGGAGTCTCGTATTTTGACAGCGTTAAGGATGTCACTTGAACGCCATCGCACGAGTCTTGGGGGTCTTGTTTGGGTTCCGAAACGAGTTCACGAAATCAGTGAAAGAAATGTTATGGGTCGCATAATGGTATGCGAGTGTTTGTTGAGATGGAACTGGGTCGAGGCTTTTACTGAAAAGAGTGGTTACGGGAGACGAAAAATGAGTGGTTGACAACAATATTCGGCAAAGGAGGTCATGGTGCGCTCCTGGTGAAACACCACAATCGATCGGTAAACCAGATATGCTTCTCAAAAAGGGCATGTTGAGCATTTGGTGGGACTGGCGAAGTGTTCTTTACTTAGAGTTGCTTCCACGCAATCAGACAATAAATGCCATTAAATATTGCTCTCAGCTCGATACTTTGAAGCAGACAGTGAAAGAGTTGGGGAACCTCTCCAGGCCTTGCGCCTTCGGTTCCGCTCTCTCCAAAATAATTTGAACGGAAGGCAATTCAATTCCGAAGATGAGATCTTCGAAAACTTTTTTACCCATAAATCTGCTGGCTTTACAGAAGAGGCATTATGTTGGAAGAAAGTAATATACCATGATGGACAATACCTGATGGATTAAATACAATCCTAAGAAAACCGCAGAACTTATTGAACGACCCAACATTTGGAATGTTGTATCGGGGAACGAATGTGAAAAGCGGAGAATACTGTCGTCACCAAAAGAATATATTGGCTTAGAAGTAGCAGAGGAGGGATCATTGATGCAAATTAAAAAAAATATCGGAGATAGAACGGAACCTTGTGGCACACCAGCATTTATTTTGTGAATATCAGACTCATCCAAGACAACTTGAATTAAACGTTCCGAAGGGTAAATGCACTCATTTCCGACAAAAGAGACTGATGCCAAACTCTGTCGAATGCCTTAGAAATATCAAGTGCAACTATCTTGCTTTCGCCAGATTGATATATTCGTATGCTTTGGCTTCACTTTTCGGTGAGACATGCCATCAGATCACCAGTGGACAAAAACCGGCGCAAGGTGTGCAACAAGCAGCAGCAACACACCGATCGAAAAGTCGATGAGCACTCATGCTGATAGATAGATCGCAGATTTACTGTATTTCCATGGATCACCTGTAAAAGATTGATGTCAATTTCGAAAGAATAATTTGCTCTCTCTACACTACAGATGCATAGGAACTGCTATTTGATTTTCTTTTTATATAAAACTTTAGAAATTCGCAGAACTTGAGGTTAAATGTTAAAATTTTCATTGCTGTTCCATTAATTTGAACTCCAGATGCATTGCAACATTTAACCGCATTTCTGCGAATACACAAAAAACGACTTACAAACTCACCTGGTGCATTGAATGGCATCGGTCCTCCAGGATGTCCGGGAAAGAATGGCCCATCGTGCGGATGAAATGGTGGTCCACCATAGCCAAACTCAAATTTGCCATCAGCACTGAAGTAGGGAAAACCTGGTGGTCCGTCGTCCAATCCGCCAGGCGATAGATTCATAGAGAAACCGCGCATTTTTCTCGCTCCGAAGAACGGCGGTCGTCCCATGCTAGTGATCTGCTTCATTCGTCGTTCTTTTGATCGTTTATTCTGGAACCAAACCTACAATAAAACAGAGCACACTATTAATACACGTGTCAGTACGAGTATATGTCGACGCTTGTATCCGTATCTACGAACAGTGCTAAGCAAATTGGAAAACCGCAATGAAGCGGAACCCAACTCCAAAGACATTACACAAGAGAACAAATTAAATCGACTAAAAGGCCACAGCCACTAAGTAAAGAAATTAACCTATAAACGGTTTCTATAAAAAAAAAGAAAAAAAAAAAAAACCAAAAACAAAAAGAAAACGAAACCAGAGCAAACCGCAGAGTTCTGGATGGGAAGAAGTTCGTTCCTTCTTTGGACAACCCCGCCTGGTGTCTCACATTACCTCTTCTCGACAGATCGACAGAGAACCCAACGATCAAAGGGAGTTTTTATTGACTCTGTTGGATGGGTTTTAAAATGTTTTAATGATCCTTCGCGCCTCCTCTGGTGCTGCTGCCTCAATGCAACACATACGAGCATACGAGTGGAGTGACGCGAGGTCGCTTTTGGAAAGATTATACATTTTTATGATGTTGAGGTCGATAATTGTTCTATAGCGTCACAAAAGAGGAACTCGACTCGTCTTGGTCTTGGTCTTGGTCTTGGTCTTGATCTTAGCTGTTCCCATTGAGATGCGAAAAAAGAAAAACGACCAGAAACCAGCGATTCCAACGAAAACAGCGCGATGCAGAGAAAATTATCGCGATTATGTCCGGATTCTGTCCAAGAAGTCCATTCGTTCATATAGATTATGCTTTTCGAACTGGGAGTCTCTTTTAGTACACATCTCCACGTCGTCATCGGCTGTCGGTTTTACTCGTATGTATCTTGGTTTTGGGCTATGCTCTGCAGCGGCTTCTAAATATTTTTAATGGTGCGGTGAAAATGTTCCCTTGATTTACGAGCATGCGGCATTTATGTGTCTCGAGGTACGAACGAGTATCCACATTCTCATCATGCGGTTTGGTGTGGGTCTATCGAATCGATTGGTTTTCTTCGACGGGATTTTCGAACGATTTCGTTCAACATGAAGGAGCCCCATGACAAAGCAGGAAGTGTACATGAAATACCTGAAAAACTAAGTATTGGTGTTTGATTTTTTGTTGTTTTGATGATTAAGCAAAAGGTGATGATGGGGGTACTTGGCGGTTCGATACTGGATTACCAGTCGTCTTTGGGGCTCATTAAAAGGTTTAAGGAGAAGATTTTGGCTTACGCAGAGGAGGATTTTAATTTCTTCTTACATTAACAATCAATTATCACCGACATAAGGATTTTCCGACTTAACGATTTTATTTATTTGCTCAGTCGGCGCTAACATTGGAGTATTTGGGCTTTAGCTCGGACAGGGGGTTGCCCCAGTATAACGGTATCGATAGAGAGGGTATACGTTTCCTTAGGTACGAGATACACCTGGATACAAAGGACTCATTTCAGTCAATTGTTTTTGCTGAATAGTTTCTGTACGTCGCTGCAGGGCTTCCATGTTATGACGAAAATACCTTCAAAGTCTAAACTCGTTCTTTCAGAAACACATTGTACGAGGGTAGTATCAGAAGTACCCTACCCGACGTATAGATGGCGACTGTTGTTTAAAAAGAATGACTATTGTAGAAAGTACAAAACTTTATAAAGCTTAAATTTGAAGTTTGACGACGCTACGTTGTTTAGTATTTGTACGGCAGCCATCAATAGAGAGCGTTCAAATATGACAAAAATTGTTCATCGTTATGCGGTACAATACTTTCATTTGAAAGGCCTTAATCCAACCAACATCAGAACGGAACTGGATTCTATTCTGGGGAAGTCTGCTCCTTCTTTTACAACAACAAAATATTGGGTGGCAGACTTTAAGCGAGGCCGTACGAGTTGCCAAGACAACATCGCAGTGTTTTGCTCGCACCAATTATCGGCTACGATCTCACATTCACATTCCTCTTTTTGTCTCTAGCTCCTTCCAGAAATGCATTTGTATGAGGAATTCGGGCTGAGACTATCTTTGAAACATAGTCCTCTTTATAGAGCGCGTTTATAAACGGCAATGTTGACTTGGTTATATAAGTCTAAAGTAATCGGCTTACATGACTAGGATATGTTGAGCTTATAGTACATTAATCCTTAAGGATGGACAGTAAGTGAACCAATTCCATAAGGAAACCATAGTCAATGAAAAGCCGAGCCTTAGCTGACGGAATCTGGTGACAAAGACCTTGATCTAAGATATTAAACCTCAGATTGCCCCAAATGAAGAGATGTGTCAGAGGTTCGGGTACACTTCGGATGGTAGCGTCATCTAAAGTTACTTACAATACTTACTTACATACTTAAGGTTACGTTAGAGTCCGGGGTGGACCTGGGCCTCAATCAACAAGTGTCTCCAGCCAGCTCAACCTTCAGCTTACACTTGCGTGTGCCATCTGACTTGGGGTATTCCTCTAATGCGCCGTTCCTCGGTGGCAGATTCGAAAATTTTTCGGACCGGACCATTGGTGTCCATCAACTTGACGTGACGCAGCCACTTCAGACCTTCGCTCTTCTGGCTAAGTCGATGTCGCTGTACAGTCCCTGCAGACGGAGCCGAAATCACTCGAAGAATTTTCCTGTCAGAGCAGCCAAGAGGACCATCATTCATTTTTGATAAAGCCCATGCCTCGGCTTCATAGAGCAGGACTAGGATTATTAAGGTCTTATATAGGGTCCCTTTTGTTATGCGAGAGAGGGCAATCGACTTCATAGCCCAAAGAAGCAGCGATTGGCAAGAGTTATCCTTCGTTTGATCTCAGCCCTGATGTCGTTGTCTGAACTGATAGCGGAGCCTAGGTAGAAAAAGTCCTTAACTGCCTCAAAGTTTCATCTGTCGAGAGTGATGGTCTGTCTGAGACATCTGTGCTGGGTGTTCTTTCTTGTTGACAGCATATCTTCACCGTTTCTGCCTCAATGCTGGCGAAAGCGCCACCAAAATCAAGCTGATCTCTTCGATTATGTCCATATCATCGCCCTATGCGAGATATTGGACGGACTTTTAATAGATTGCGCCTCTTGTGTTGGGGCGTGAGTTTTGCACTCTTTTTACAAGAACGATGTTACAGAACTCAACATGACAGTCCATCGCCTTGTCTAAATCCTTTTTTGGCATCAAAAGTCTCGATGAGTTCTTTACGAACTTGATGGAGCAGGGTGCAGGGTACTCCAACGCCATCCTGCATAAATGGACGAGTTTGCCAGGGGTGCCAAAACTAGACATTACTCTCTATAGCTGATCTCTATAAATGCTGTTATACACGGCCTTAAAACCGATGAATAGGTGGTGTGTATCATGGGTTTCTTCCAAGATCTGCGGTAGTGTGAATATTTGCTCGATGGTGGACTTTCCTGGTCTAAAGCCATACTGATATGCTTTTTGGCGAACGACTTCAGGCGTTCACACAATACGGCAGATAGGATGTTGTAGGCGATGTTAAAAAAACTTATGCCTCTATAGTTGTTGCAGTTCAGAGGATACCCTTCCTTGGGGATCGGATAAACAATGCCGAGGTTCCATTTATAGCGCATACTTTCGTCCGACGATATTTTAGTGATGAGTTGGTGTATGCTCCTTACCAAGTCATCGTCTGGCCCTTTGAAAAGCTCGGCAGTCAGGCCATCCACTCTAGCAGATTTATTAGACTTAAGCTTAGATATGGCTATCTTCACTTCATCCGGTTCGGGTGGATGGAATTAACAAATCTATTTCGAACAGATTTAAAAGTTCATTGTCTCTGATAGCGGTATTTGGTTCATCCTCGTCGTTATACAGTACTTTTCCCAAATCCTCAGCATCGACTACGACTCTAATACTAAGTTCCCTTCTTCGGCTCTAAAGGCTTGGATTCAGGGTTTGTGTTCATGGCATGAGAACCGCGCGGTTCTCATGTTCCCCCTTTTTCCTCCTGAGAAGGCGGTGTTCGTGCCTCCTCTTCTTCCCGTAGAGCTCGTAAGCAGCTCTAGTCCTTCTATGCAACGCCGCTTTGTGTGCAACTTGCTTAGCTGCATATACTAGCCGGCTCTCGTCGACAAAACAGGGGTTTCGTTCGAGTGAAACCCAGCACATTATAGGCGGCATTCCTGATTGCTTTTTGGCAATGTTGCCACTGGTTGTCGATACTTGATGCTGGTGGCATAGGACCTCTTAAGAGATTAAGGCCGACTCAATCGGAAAAGGAATTGACGATTTTAGCCGTCCGACGTCAAACTTCCTCACAGCATTAGCTTGCCTTGCGATATTCGGTTTATCCGCAAGCGTACGATGGCTACATCAAAGTAATGGCTCGAATTCGTGGGATGTTCGGGTATCCATAATAATGGAGGAGTGACTTGTGGCAATGGCAATGTGGTCAATTTGGTTGAGGGTTGATTGATCAGGAGTTCTCCAAGTCCCCTCGTGAATATCGAGATGCGGCAATTGCGTACTACCTACGGGCATGTTTCTAACCGCTGTAAAGTCGATTAGCCTGAATTCGTTATCGGAGGTGCTGTCGTGCAAGCTATACTTTCCGACAGTACTCCCTCTTTTCCCTGGGTGGAAAAGAGCACAATTTTAAGTCATAGCTAGGGCACTGTTCGTAAGTCTTGTCCAAGAGTTCATAGAAGCTATCTTTAGCGTTGTCATCTTTTTCCTCTGTGGGGGCTGGAACGCATATAAGGCTAATGCTGGTAAATTTAAACTTAATGCGGATTGTTATGAGGCGCTCGTTGATATGTCGGAAACATAAGACTTCTTGCCAAAGTCAGCCTCTAAGAACGAATCCGCATCCAAATAGGCGCCGTTGATAACAATCGCCGTAGTAGATGTCGCAGTTTTTCATCCCCTTTTTGTCTGTCCCATCGCATCGCATTGGTGTATCGGCCGGGAAACGGCGGGTATTCTACCACTGAACCACCGATCTAAAGTTAAGGAAGAAAAATTCTACAAATATTTTGGACCTCTTCATTAGAGTAGTGCAGAGTAGTAGATCTTACTGATACTTTTGACAGTTCGTCTTATCGGAATGTGCTCTTGAGGTTGGTACTTTCCGTTTAGATCGGGAATCCCATAAAATCCATCACCGATTCAACCCAAGTTGAGAAAGCAGGAAGAAAACAAGCCGTATACCAGTTGTTACGTCTGGCCATGCAAATGCAAGTCAGAGTGCAGCTCAAGCTCATATTGGTAAGCACAAGCTCGGTTCAGATAGGGTAATATACACCCTGAATGACTTGAACTGCAACTAACTTCAGACTGCTATAATTTCCAAACCGTTCATGACCGTGAGCTCAAATTTTGACACATGACAGTTAATTTTATTATTTACAAGCCTTTTAAACGATTTGCATCTCAGTTGTGTTGAAAAATTTTTATCCGCGATGGAATTCAAACGTGATGGTTTGATTGATTCATATTTGGCTGGAAAACCACAAGTAGTTATCGTTAGAGCCCTCCAGCATCTCAACGTGAATAAATCATTTGTATCTCGAACCATAGCTCGTTACCGTGATACTGGCAGCGTTGCAAAAGGCCATGGAGGTGGTCATAAAAAAACAGCAACATCGGTAGAAATGGTTCGGAAAGTGAAGGCTCGAATTGAGCGAAATCCGCGTCGAAGTGGAAGAAAAATGGCTCGTGAGCTTAACATATCGTTGGAAAGGATGCAACACATACTGGAAAATGAGCTTGGGCTCAAGCCATTGAAGTTCTAAAAAGCACACGATCTTACACCGCAACAGCAAAAAGGTAGAGTCGAAAGAGCGAAGGAGTTGCTACGCTTGCACGAAAGTGGTGAATTGCCGAATTTGGTTTTTTCCGATGAGTCGCCATTTGTTATCGAGCAATATGTCAACAAAAAAAATGACCGAGTTTACTTGCCAGAGAGGTCCTTCGAAAATTTACACCTTCAGACGGCCACCAAAAAGCAGGCAGCGCCGATGGTGATGGTTTGGGCCGCCGATGGTACGAGTAGCTCTCCGCTTGTGTTTTTGGAACGTGGCGTCAAAATTAATACGATCGTATACAGTTAAACTGTCTTAGAGGCAGTTTTGAAGATTTGGGCAAACAATCATTTCGGTCGGAGACCGTGGACATTTCAATAAGACTCGGCACCGTCTCACAAAGCGCTCGTCGAACAAGATTGGTTAAAAAACAATGTTCCACACTTTATTTCTTCGACATAATGGATTGTAAATTCTCCGGATGCAAATCCGTTGGATTTCTCTGTCTGGGGTATTTTGAAGGCGAAGGTTGGCACTAAAAAATACCAAAGTTTGGACCACCTCAAACAATCACTTCGCCGGGAATGGGCCAAAATACCGCAGAGCCACTTGCGTGCGATGCTTTCTTCGGCCGTCTCAAGGCCATTATTCGCGCCAAAGGTGGACATATTAAAAGCTACTGATACAATTTGAAAATTGATGTATTTTCCAATATTTCTTGCTTTGGCGCAATAAAATTTATCAAAAAATAAAAAAATTATAGCATTTTAAAAAGTTAGAGTTCAAGTCATTCGCCCTGTATAAGCACATTTCGGTTGAAGAATTCTGTTAGTGGTATCAAGGATAATTGATATAGGTGATTCACCATTGACGATCTTAGGATAAACCACGTTTGGCTATGAATGTGACGTGATGTTCAGATTCTCAATAGACTTCGTATCTTCGTATCACCAATGGTCACAGACTGATTCGTAGTTACTGTTGCTGTTGTTAGCTACGTAGAAATGGATGAAAACTGTGAAATTTTGAATTATGGTTGCGATAGACAAGAAGATGATTTAGTTAGAGATTACATCTACGAGCTCCGCGTCCAAATACCAAGCAATGCTTTAAACCAGATGGTAAAATCTCTCTCTGTAAATTTAAGCGTTAGTTAGATTAGAAAGATATGCATGCATCATCCATGGAACTATTGTCATAGCAAACACCTCAGAACCAGGAAATGAAATAAACTGTCAACTTATTGGAAGCGATTGCGGTATTCTGTGCATCTGAACGTTCGAAGGAGCCCTCAAGCCCCTACCATGTATCTGTCAAGGTACGAATGCAAATATCCTTAAAACCACAACACCGAAAAAGTTCTGAAGTCTTTCAAGTTAAGCCCTCCAAAACCGCTTAAGAAGTCATATACTACCATCACAAAGCACAGAAGGATGAGATTAGGTCGTTTACATTATGCTTGGGTGGGCTCAAAGCTATGTAGACGATAGGTACGTTGACACAAATTTCACTCGACTTGACTGTATCAATATCAACGTATTGTAGGTTGAAAGATGAAGTTGATATGGAATTTAAACTTTCAACAATCAACATACGTACATTGCTTGTGTTCTTCGTTGAGCTCGAAACTCTTCCCAGTACTCGTAGTAGGGACTTGGCTTAGTCTCATGTCCTGCACATGCCAGACACCTCATCTAACTATCTCCCCTTCGTAATTATTAAAATTCCAATTACAATCATTGAAAAAACCGCCGAAATTCCACTCATTCCGAGTGTTTAAGGGTGAGTGAAACTGTCAAACTTCTACTTCAAAAGAAGACAAACCTAAATACCCCCTAAAGACGCAAATAAACCCCCAGCCTCTGCCGATAGATACTCTTGGTCCATTTCAAAATAATTTATCGAAAATCGTTTTGACAAATTCGCTCCATTGCAAAGCGATTTAGCGCAATCACCTTCGACATTATTTATCACCTTCGTGCGCCTTTCGACACCTTTTTTTTCTACATACAACATAATACGAGTACACAAAATAATAACCAAATCGACGACTATTCAGCGTAGTATTCGTAAAGAAAGAGCAAAAAAACTGAAAACCAAGCACACTACACCACATCGTAGCACCAGCAAGTCCGATTTTTCATTCATTCAGCTCTCCTGTCAAATGGTCGAACTGTCAAAAATTGACATCGAAAAGAAAAATGTTAATTATCTAATACCCAGGAGGTGGTCTTCGTATGGCAGCTCGATTCTGTTCCACGTGAGAGTCTAACCTGGACCGGGACAGAGTCGATTTGAAATGAATTCGTTCCGCCATATGTCGGTTGTACGAGTATTGTAAGTTACACGAAACGTTTTTCGTATGCCACAAGAGGGCATGTTCACCACTGAACCTTTACCGCTGTGGATATGCTCATTAATGCGTCCATTGACCAGGGATAGTAGTGTAGAGAGACAAAAAGTTCAACCAAGATGACAGTGCTGAATGGAAGGTTACCACTTGGCTTGGCAGTGCTTGGAGTATCCGTATCTACAATATGACCCAAGAGCAAACTATCTTACATGTACTCGTATTCTTGATGTACAGGTGGCGGATGCTACGGTGAGAAGTTGTTGATCAAGGCGATGACATGGCAACAATATTCCTCAGGTAGGTGTCCTAAGCTGCCACAGTACTCGTACCAAATTGACTTGGTATGACGATGCAAAAATTTTTGTCAGAACAAACGCCCCTCAGAACCAATACCAGGATTGTGTTGCCCTTCGTTTTATTGTTGTCGAAATTTGTTTGTTGTTTGCTTTCATTTGCTGCCGACTTTAAGCCGCTGAAAGGGCTCTTCATTATTTGGCCATCAAACAGAAAATTAGCCGGTGAATGAGTACACGAGTATGATGTCGGTGCGCCGACAATTATTGATTGTTTTGATTGTGGTAACCGTTTTTTTGTTTTTTTTTATTTTTTTTCTTGAAAATTAGATTGAATCGGCAACGATATTTCATAAATACAGACTCGTGCATATTAGTATTCGGATTTTGGGTACTCGTATTCGTATGTAAGTTCTAAAGCAGCGAATGATGAAGAAGTTAGGAGCGGACATAAAACGAATTTGATGACTTGATAAATGGAAAAGAAAGCTGTGGGTGGTTTGGTTTTTTCGGGTTAAGTAGAAGATTAAATCGGGCACAGTTGGTTTGGCAAGAAAGCCTCACATGAACAGAGACCATTAGGCGGTGAAGAGTTGAATAGTTTTTCTTTTGGTTGTGGGCGGCTGTTTCTTTGAAGTCTGTGCCAGTTGTTTGTATCTATGACTTTAATACACTCATCAGGGAGATGGCGCTTGCGGCTGTATTTTTTACAATAGCACATAGGGGTACTGGAGCGCATTCTATGTATCAGAATTAATATCGAGAGTAGGAATGAAGGAAGACTGCAGATTTTTGGGTACTTCGTCTCGCGCGTATCTTTAGGACAAACTTTCATACGGGGCTATAGCGATATATGTACTCAAAACTCAGTCTGGTGGGGAATTTTAATATATGTTAGACCCAGGTCAGCCAGCCGGTTTAACCCATCTCCCTTAGCCATTCGAAAGTTTGCTGCGGGGAGGAATTCCAATTTTCCTTGAATGCAAACATTCTCCGCTTTTGCTAGGTCCCGGTATTGGTCAATCCATTATTTGTATTCTGTTATCATTGCCAGCCTTCAAAATTCGAAGCCTTAGAGAGGTGATACCGGGATCCTAATGGGTATACCGACATCGTTCCCTTTGGCATTTCCCGTGTTATCCAAATTCCGCTAACAGCAACACCAAAGCTGTTTCTTAGTATGCATTTGACTGGATCAACCGACTTCCGTCAACCAGACCTACGACCTTTGCCGGCTGTCTTATCATTGGTTTTATTTTGGTCGATGGGTTTTTGGACGCGTCATATGCTTTCCGTCGACTAGAACTGCTGGGCATCGTGCGCGAAAAGATCAATCGACAGAGAAAGTGCCAGCAACTTTCTGTGGATGTTACTTCCGCCGATCTGTTTCTTTTCTCTGTCGCCGCTGAAGGAATGAGATTTCAGCACTCGCTCCTTTGACAGCACTTGCCGGCTTTTTACGCCTTGCGTTTGCCTCACATTTTCTTCTCCTCTTCCCCTTAGATAGTAGTCTTTCAGAGTGTTCCTCTTCTAAAGCCTGTTCAACCTCTTCAGTTTCTCGAACTCTGACCAACTATTTGTATATGCTGAATGAGTTTAAATTTAACAGTCTGAAGCTCTCCGGTTTCATCATCACAGCCCCAATCTACGGAACTTGTCGCAGGAGGAGACGCAGGAGTCTACAGACTTGAGGGATCTAGCGGCTGCTGAATCAGTGTCTAAATCGGTGGGGATTTGTTGTAGATTGTTGGCTGGGGCCTGTAGAATCCTTGCCCTGGCCGGGGTCGATAAAGCGGATTGTCGGTATTGCGATTTGGAGTCACCACCATTCTTTCAACATTCAGTTTGAACGTCTTTGGCATTTAGCTCGACGTATCATATGGATTCTTTCCTGAAAGTAGGGATCTGTGACATTCAGCCACGACTTAGTATCAAAAAAAAAGGAAATGCCATGTGATGTATCTATTGTTATGCTTGAACAGATATACGTATTACGTAGCACAAATGCTTGCTGCTCTGCCACTGGAGTATATACCGAAATCTTGCCGAATGGTGAGATTAGATTGTGATGATTACTTACTCGCTCAGAGTCTCAGGTCTATTAATCTGACTTCTTTTCCACTAAAAAGCATGGAGAGAATCGCCACACTGCTCAGTGAATGCATCCCCTGATCGAAGTTCCTCTGATAAGGGGGTTTTCTTCAGCAATACTGCTAATTGCCTCTTCTAATGATTCCTTCAACAGTTCTAATACCAAAGTTAAAACATAAGAAGATGTCTCTTGGATCTGCCTCCTTTTGACAGACAATCCTAAACATTCTCGTAGTCAACTCCTCTTAATACTGAGGCTGTTCCCTTCAGTGGAGGATTGAAACAATCGTGCTTAAAGGCCCGGCAGCCTCTTTTCTTGATGATAACAGGTAGGACTCGGTTCAAAAGACTTCAGAAACTGCCAAATAGCTGTCTGTTTTCTGGTAGTGTAAGGATGTCTTTGTATTGTATATTGAACGGGTAGTGTTTGATGACTTCAAGGTATGATCTGTATCGACTGTCTGTGAACTTTTTTAAGTACATACATACTCGTAGCTACTGGACACCCACTTTCCAGGTAGCTCTCAATTCGCGGCCAGTAGCAACGTAGACAGGACTTCTGCAGCCGTGCCCAAAATTCATGGTCTAATTACGAGAAAAAAACTGCTTTGGGCGCTACATAGCTTCAAACCAGACGGCATAATACCGAGCTACAAAGGTCCTCAGATATTATCCTGCCTACGTTAGAGAATACCATGAGGAGGTGTGTACAACTGATCCACATTCCGCTATCATGTACATGAAGTCAATGTAGTTTTCATTCCCAAAGCCGGAAAATGTTCTCATGTTGTCCCAAAGGACCTCAGACCTATAAGTCTATCATCTTTCCTTCTGAAAACTCTAGAACGAGTGATTGATATCCACATACGACCAAAAATTGATCCAAGATTTTTGCCAACGGCTCAACATGCCTACTGTAAAGAAAAGTCGGTGGAAACGGCTCTACGATCCCTACAGTATAGAGAGTGCACAATGGTTGCTTTCCTGAACATAGAGGGTGCCTTTAACAACATCAACACATCCGCAATCACGACTGCGCTGTCAAATCTGCAGGTAGACGACTCACTTGGGGAATTGATCAGTCTTATGCTGAATAGCAGGATTATCAACTCCAAACTGGGTGCAGCTTCTGCTAAAAGATGTGCCAGCAGAGGTACACCGCAAGGTATTATACTTTCTCCCCTTCTCTGGAACTTAGTGGTCAATGAACTGCTGATATACCAGGAAGCGGGTGGTAGCAGGGCGATTGCCTAAGCGGATGACGTTGCTATAGCTGTCTCAGGTAAGCATCTTAATACCATCAAAGAACAGACCTTCCCTCAATAAACGGTACCAGATTAGTCTTTTCCGATGCAGCAACATATATGGGTCTCAGTTTTGACAGGAAACTAAAGTCAGTAAAGCTACAGTAGCTTCATTCGCTTGGAAAAAAGCCATTCGGAATAAATGGGGCCTTCAACCTCGCATAACCAACTGGCTATACCATATATCTCGGTCATAAGACCGATACTCACCTACGGGGTTGCTATCTGGTGGACGGCCTTAGACAATGCAGTCAACTGCAGCAAACTAAGCAGAGTCCAAAGAACAGCATGTCTATGCATAAGCGGCGCTTTACGGTCTACTCCCTCTGCGGCATTAGGCATTCTGTTTCACTTGACACTTCTCGATATCTTCAGCAGGCAAGTAGCTACAACTGCAGCTATTCGCCTTAAACCGACTAACAGAGAACATCGATTACACCATACCTGGACATGTAAGCTTCAACTCTAGATCTTTCTGGGAGAAAGATGCTTTCATGGAAGACAAGTCAATCCATTTCTACACAGATGGGTCTAAAACCGATAGCGGGGTTGGTGGCGGTGTTTTCTCAGATAAGCTAAATCAAAGCCTCTCCTTCCGTCTGTCAAATCACTGTAACGTGCTTCAGGTGGAAATTTTGACGATTAAAGCAGCTCTGTCCTGGCTGAAGAAAGACGTGATATCTGTAAAGGATATCCGCATATTTTCGGATAATCAGGCCGCTATCAAGTCCCTGGACTCAGCCTCATTAAATTCTAAAACCGCCCTTGAATGCCGATCACCTCTTATGGATATGGCAGAGCAGTTCAACCTTCACCTTTACTGGGTGCCGGGCCACAGAGACATTCCAGGGCCGATGAACTCGCCGAAATTGGAACCACTGTATCTATTCTACCGGAAAAGGTATCATCGGTATACCAATCGCTATATGAAAATTAATATTAAAGCTGGATGCTAATAAAAGAACAGACCTTAGGTGGGCTGTTGGATCAACATATCTAGCGAATAAACAGATCTGGCCAAAGCTCTAAGAGTCTGATCCTTCAAAATAGGAAAATTCTCAGCAACAGCATAGGTGACATCACTCGACACCGCCCCATAGGCAAGCAAGGTTTGTCGCTTTAACAAACTATTTCTGTAGAAGCTGCATGGACTCTGTACATGTCCAGTTTTCTTCTACAATGACCTAAACGATCTAAAGAATATAGACGTAAAAAGTCTCCTACACTTCATCGTAGACTCAAACTGGTTCCATTGGTAAGAGGATCACAGATCCAAGTGGCATCACAATGGGTCAATGGGCCTAAGTGGGTTGGTGTTTCCAACAGCCACTCTTACCTACCCTACCATACGTACTCGTATATCTGGCTCCTCTTTGGACGCCTTGATGTATGATACATCGCCATATCGAACTCCAATATCATGGGCTATAGGTTAAAAGCCAAGAAAAAACTTGTTGGGACTATACTCGTACACCACATATCTTTTGACTATTATCTTATGGACATGACGTCTTCTGTACGCAGGACCGCCTTTAGAAAGAAATTAGGGCTGCAAAAATATTGCAATTGTGTTTTAAAAAACGGCTGCAAGATTAATCAAGGATATGATGCTGCTGCTCTTGTGACAGCATCTGCGTCTGTTAGGAAAGCCAAGCTGCCTTTAAGCCTTTCCTCAAAACTGTAACGTCAGCCGAACTAGTTCTAAAATCCAAGCCTTCTACGAACTTATTTTCATGGGAAATGAGATCTATCCTAAATATGTATGTTCGGCATGGCTTAGTGGAACAAGAGTTCTTAGCAGCTAAGCCTGTGTTCAGTAATGTGTCCTCGGTCAGGGCTTTTTCTGAGCACAACTGCAAGAACTGAGGAATCTGGAAAATCTTTAAAACTTCTGGCTAGAAGTTGTTTGACAGTTAATACTTGTACTTGACTGATCTGGCGGAGGTCAATTTGAGTATCTATTAAAGTTTATTTTAGGTTGATCTGGTTTTTTATCTCCTTTTCCTATTGGCTGGTTGTGAAACCGATATGCTTGGCCTTATGTCTAAAATCAAAGTTCGCATTTGTCTAGGCCGTGTTGTCTTTGACAGTTTAGACTTGTCGCCTTATAGACATTTTTTGTTTCCTACTTCGGGTCCACAGTTGATTTTAGTTTTTATAGTCTATCAAGTCTGTCTTACTTCCGAGGTACGTGCCAAGCTGGTAGATCTGCAAATAAATCTGTCACCCAATACATAAGGCATTGCTGGTGCGAATGCCTCTGTAAAAGTCTGCTGTCAGTCCGCACTAACTTCTGTCATGGTTAAATGATGTTATCAAAACTTTATTTCTTTGATGTAACATGTTTAAGTGTCACAATTTGACAGGACAGCAACATATCACGCATTTGAGTTGTTTTTTTTTTTTTTGTTAACATCCCTGGTTTCCAATACTTCGTTGACAGCTACTAGTAAGCGAAATGAACAACGTCGCTGATGTACCGGCGGAGATCGTTAAGTAGCAAATTTGTTGCATCAATTAGGGCCCCAAGATGACATCGCTCTGACAGAGGGGGTCTTAAAAAATTTGTACTTAACGGCTGAGGAGCGTTGAGCAACAAGAAAATTCACCCAACGTCATCATATCCCCTTAATTTCGTCCATAACTATTATTGCATCGATCGTGTCAAGGTAGATCTTCTGCAAAACAACTTTGGATTCCTCCAAAATCGACAAAAGATACATGAATGCATGCACTCATGCTCCTGTTGGTAGGTAGGAGGAAGGGAATTAAATGATTTCCAAGTGTATCCCGGCCTGTTCCATCTAAATGACGACAGCAACAACGACGACGACAAATGACTCATAAAAATCATGTGGACAAAATGCACTCCAACGATACATACGAGTAACATACAATCGGAATATGTTGTACACGATGTATACCACCGTGTTTTGGGACACGATGATATCCAATCCGAGTATACTCCTGGTTGGAAGACAACGTCATTTGGGTGCTGGTTGAGTATTTTTCTCTGATGCGGCACCGATCAAAGAATTCCATGTCGTGTGTCCCAGGCAGGGATCAAGTGTCGCTGCTAAGGACGGCGTTTTTTTTTTTTTTTTTTTTTTGTTTTGTTTTGTTTTTCTCTTGTCGCACTCGCCTACCTCTTTGTCTAACATTTCAGAAAGATTCAGATGGGAAATCCAGCCAGTGAGCACTTAGCTCCCTGTGGATCGTTTTCAAGTTGTGATGCGCTACTCTTTCGAGTTTCGGTGGTTGTCGTCATAAGTTGTGATGCTGCTTACACGCGCTCCTGCTGTTTGATACCGACAACGACAACGACAACGACAACCACGACTTTTCGGATTATTTTCCGTTGTTTGGTTTTTGTCTGTTTCTTCTTTCGAATTCTTTATTCCGTTTGGCATTGGAGACAGGATGAATGTGTGAAGATCACATACCGCTGTCACCTGCTACTTTGCCTGGATAACATGACACGTTTGGTTGGTCTTTTGGAATGGAAAGGAGTTAACTTGTCATGCATCATCGTGGACACGGTTGATATGTGTGAGTGACTTACCCTTTGGAATTTTATGAACAGCATAAAAAATTTCAAAGGGATGAATGAGTTTTGGGGATGCACGAGTACATACGAGTATTATCCGTTCTTGAAATATCTGTCAGATTGTTGTCGTGAGAATTTGGCGGCGAAGTGCCAACGCTGACAACAGCTTCGACGACCGACATGACACTTTGAAAAAAAAAAGGACGATTATCGCGGTGGGATTATCATTTATGTGAAGTGAAGTTCTGAGAAATATTTTGAACTGTGCAAGCACCGCATTGGTTGACAGATTGTGTTAGAAATTTTGATGGCAAGGACTAGAAATTTACTCATGTTATCAGATTTAATCTGACAGATGGGATATGGTATGTAATAGACATATCCGTTGACGTCAGATAGGCACAGATGTAAACCGGCTATCGTTGTGTCATTTGACTGATTTCTTGTCGACCAGATTGTACCAAACTCACTCCTACACTTACTGCGCGAATGGAATTTCTGTTGATTTATCTGAAGCTTTTGCATTTGGCCTGTTTAGGGTATTATTTTCCTGTCCCCGGAATCAACCGGACATTTGTATTAATTACAAATTCAACATTGGCACTCTGGCGATACGAGCCACTGATACCTATTCCATGTCGAGATCATTCCTGTATCTGACACAATCACTGCTCGATACACTTGTATCCAACAGTAACCGAAATATGAGATCATTTATTTAACGATTTACGGTCGTTGGTTTTTTTGTTGACTAAAGATTCGTAACTGACGACGAGTGGTGGAGGAGAAGAAGGGACAACAAAAAAGAAACAAATTTAACGAGTTTTGTTAGAATTCGAAAGTGGCGCCAAGGCATTGTGTCACGTGTGGTGTGTCGAAACTTTAGACTCAATTTCGTGTCGTTTTGTTGTTAGTTTGAAGCGACAGAATGGTTGTCATTGTTGTCATTTTGATTTGTTTAATTGCTGCTCACTGGCTGACTAGCTTGGCTGGTTGCCTTTTGTTTGTGTCTCCTGTTTTGGGCTTAAATTGTACGGAAATTGAGACATTAAAAGCCAGACTGTAGTGTCATGGGCAGTTTGATGGCTGAAATTAGTGGCTGCACAGATGACGTTTGTAGATTAGATGAAATCGATTTTAATGATGGGATGACGTGTTAGATTGACACATGGATATATGTAATATTTTATGACGTATGGAGAATGCATTAGCATATCAAGATATCATTGACGCCATCGAACAGAATACAAATGTTTCGTCAAAGAAACGATTGTCAACTCTGTGTATTGATGTAAACGTCAGTTAGTTTTTGACATTTATGTGTTTTTGACAATTAAGTATTTTTGATTTGAATGAACGAACGCACCTACAGCTGTTATAATATACTGTTATGAGTATACAAGTCATTAACATGGTTCGAGTCTGTACTTAAGAAGTAGATAATTTTGGCTTTACGGTGATGCCACACCATAGTTTTGAGTGTTTGCGAGAATAAATTTTTGAAATTTTTTTTTTTAACTTGATGCCCTTTTACTGTGTGGTTATTATGTTCACTTTGATCCTGCTGTGGTTATCCTCAATCACTGTTTTCTCTTTTATCTAATCACATTATCTTGTGGTAAAATTATCAAATCAGAATGAAACCCTTCTCGCATAATCATCCAATTACTGTCAAAAATATTTGAAGCTTCACGTCAATATCCAATGGATCATCTCCAGTCAACAACTATCGATTGACCCATCCACAGAACGTCATCGTCAAGTTTCCTCCTTGAAATTGCTGCAATTTTACTAATCTCCGTCGTTTTTGATGACGGTGATGCTGTCGGTCGATTTGTTGCAGTTGTTGATGTTTTTGACGTTAACATGATTTGGTGTTTTTTTTTTGTGTCGACGACTTTCAGTTTCGGTGGCTTCGACCACTCAGCAACGCTCGATCAATTTAAGTGATCGCGCTCATGTCGTTCTATAACTCGATCCTCGACGATTTATTTCTATTTCCGCAAAAATACGGATTTTCAACAGATTTTCAGAACATTTATCCAAATTACAAGGTTCATCCGAAAAGTGTTCCGCTTTTTTTGCCTTTTTCTTTTGGGTTTCGGTTGTGGTTGGCTGTGTAATTTTGTGGTGTCCCGCCTGTTGGAAATTATTGAAATTAAAGTAAACGGAGGCAAAAGTCTGGTGGAAGATCGAAATATGATCACTGCGGCAATTGATGGCAAATCATTATGATCGTTGGTCGGGGCGTAAATTGACGGATGTTCAGGTTGGTTGTTACTAAAATTGTACGTGACTGGTTATGTGTATGGATATACTCTGTAAGTCATTGGACGGAACTGACAATCAACGCGGGCAACTACTTATCTTATATTATGTCAGTTATGTCAGGTTCGATTTCAATTTTACGAGGTTGTATATCTTTTGTGTTGTCAAGGTGAGGTGAGACATCTATCGTTAAATCAGCGACATTAAAAGAAAGGTAGGTGAAGGCTTACGGTTGAGGTATAATTTCGTGATTTGATTTATCACCGTTGGATTTTGTGGAGGTTCAGTTAATGTCCGGCGGAAGCTTACCAAAAAAAAAAAACAAGAAAATTGTTATTTATTCACTAGTGTAAAGGGGCTTGGTTGGCTTCTATGGGGATATTTAACAACTTTTTCATGAGAAAACTCATTAAGTCCCGATACGAAATTACTTGCCATTGATCGTAGTAGATAGTTGGGTAAGAAAAAGTTTGTTTTTAGTTGTAGTACCTCTCCGAATTGAATCGATTTAAAGATTCAACTGATCTCTATTGGGTTTTGTTTGAATTTACAATTCTATCTTGCAGCTAGGTGATCAATGACAAACTGGTCACGATATTTTAAAAAAAAATTCCTACCTTGGAAGGGACTTGCAAATTGACACTCTGTGTAACGAAGGTCTTAATTATGCAACAAAGTTTACGGTTCAAACCGCATCATAAGGAAGTAGATACAGCAGTGCTATAGGAATTGCAATATCCAGACATAGTAATAGGATGCCTTCGGTTTAAAATTCCAGCTAGTTGACGACGTGAACGGTTATGGAAAAGTATTCTGTAAGGAAACCATGATGGAACAACAGAAAAAATAAATTTTATAGCGTCATAAGCCGGATCTTCAGGGCAATACATCAGAGCTTGCGAAGTCTCGAATGTTAAGGGCCAACTTACTTACTTAGGTGGCGCTACCGTTCGGGGTGAACCTGGGCCTAAACTAGCAAGCTTCTCCAGATAGTTCGATCCTTAGCTAGCTGCCTCCAGTTGCACATTCCAAGACGATTGAGGTCCCCTTCTACTTGTGCGCTCCACCTAAGGTGAGGTTATTCTGTACTGCGTTGGGCTTCCGGGTTAGATTCTAGTATTGATGTCCATTCGCTGTACATGTCTTAGCCATCTCAGGCGACTGATGTGCAGTTTTCTGACTAGGTCGTTGTCGCTGTAGATCATCGTATCGTATAGTTCATCGTTGTATCTTCTCTTGCAAAACCCATCAAAGCAAACGGGAAATATTTTTCGAAGCATTTTTCTCTCAAAACGACTGAGGATATCTTCATCCGCTTTCGATAGGACTGGGATGATCAAGAACTGCAGAGGTGTTGTTGGCAGAATCCATACCATATCCAAGGTAAACAAAGTCTTTTACTATCCCGAAATTAGAGTTGTAGATTGTGACATTCTATCCAATTCCTCGATATTGCGTGCCTCTTCTTGTTGAGAGCATATACAAGGTGGCGCCAAATTAATCATCCAATTTTGCCTTTGAAATACTTTTTTACTAAATAAAAAAAAAAGATTTTGATTAATGGAAATCTTTATTTGGACCTTTACAATTGTTTCTGTTAAGTGGAAAAGATAATATCCGCCAAGTAGCTGCCGCCAGAGTTGATATACATTTCGGTCCGTTTTACCGCATTTTTCATGACTTTCCGCAAGTTTTCCTGTCGAATATTCTCCTTAAGGGCTGCGATTGTCTGAGGCATAAACCCGCGACTTCAATCAGCCCCAAAGAAAGAAGTCTGGGATGGTTAAATCGGGCGATCTTGCTAGCCCTGCCAAATCGCCAAAATGGGAGATTACGCGAACAGGAAATGTTTTCTTAACAATATGCATTGTGGCTCGTGCTATGTGTGCGGTTGCACCGTCTTTTTGAAACCACATGTTCACCAAGCCCCGCTCATCCAATTCCGGCAGTAAGAAGTCGTTTATCATGGCCCTGTAGCGTTCGCCAGTAACAGTGACCGTATTGCTGATGGCGTCCTCAAAAAAATACGGCCCAATCACTCCTCCCGCGTAAACGCAGCACTACACAGTGGCTTTGAGTGGATGTAATGGCTCTTCGTGCATCACACGCGGATTTTCAGTGCCTCAGAAACGAAGATTTTGCTTATTGAGGTAACCGCATAAGTGGGAATGCGCCTCGTCGCTCATGATAATTTTCCTCTTCGTTGTTGAGATTGAGAATGGCTTTACAGTAGTTCACACGCGACTGACGGTCAGGAGGCATTAACTGATGCACTGTTTGCACTTTGTACGGGAACATGTGTAAGTCCTTCACTAAAATTCGCTGTAGGATCCGTCTGGAGATGCCCAATTGCGTGGCGCGTCATCTGGTTGATGTGTCTTCGTTCTCGGGGACTCTGTTCGAGGCGAGTAGCTAAGCGTCGGAAAATCGACGTCGAATTTCACGCTGCGCTAACACCACCGACCGATTATTGGTCAAAAACGTCGACACAATTATTCCACGGATTTGCGGTGTATAGCGCTCCATTGCTTGTCTGTTTGTATACTGCAGCTGTCTAGTTCACAAATGTCAAATATGATTGACGTATGACACCATCTTCTCGTAGGGTGATTAATTTTCCGTCACCTGGTACTTGGTTTGGCCCTCATTTACATCTAAACCCATTTTGACAGCTTCCGTTTCAATACCAGCGAACACACTAATGACAGCCGAGTTCTCCTATTTATGTCGATATCATCGGCGTACGTCGGAAGTTGCACAGAGTTTTGAAAGATTGTACCTTCAGTGTTCACTAATGGATCCTGAGCAATTCTTTCAAGAAGTCACATGACATCGCATCACTTTGTCTAAAGCCTTTTTTGGCATCAAAGGTCTCGCTTAAGTCGTTACCGACTTTGACGGAGCAGCGATTCAAATCAACACACAGATGTACGAGCTTGGCTAGGATGCCAAAACTAGACATGGCTCGGTAAAAGATGGTGGGTATCGATTTGGACTTCTTGAGTTTTTCCAGGATCTGCCGTAGTTTGAAGATTTGGTCAATTGTGGGACCAATCAGGTTGATGGCGAATGGTTCCAGATGTTCACACAATATGGCAGATAAGATCTTGTATCCGATGCTGAGGAGACTTATACATCTATAGTTGGCGCAGTTGAAGGGGTCTTCATTTTTGTGAATCGGGAGATTCCATTTATCAGGCATACACTCTTCTGATCAGAACTGAGAAATGACTTGCTGCGTGATCTCCACAAAGTCGTTTCCTGCAGCTTTGAATACATCGGCCGGTAAGCCGTCAGATCCATCTGATTTATTGGATTTCAGCTTACTTCCTTATTTCGTTTCGGTCAGGTGGACGGATGGTTTAGCTCTCATCGTCAAAGTTGAATAGTCTCTTCTGCCTGGCTGCGTCATGTTGGGGCTCTTCGTGGTTATACAGTCTGCAGAAATATTTTTCTATATTCTCAGCACCCACTATGACTCTATTACAAGATTTACTTCTTAATCTCTACCGGCTTCTGTACATGTTCTTTGTATCGGTGAAACTTCCATACGTAGTACAGCCACTCAATATTTTGGATCGCGAGCTTCTCGTGCGTTTTTTTCTTTTTCTGGAGAAGCCGATGTTCTTTTCGACTCTGCTGCTCGTAGAGCTCACGAGCAATCATCCTGCTTGCTGGCATTCGCCGTCAAATCAGAAATTTCTTGTTGGTGGTTGGGTGAAAAACAGCACATCAGTTGCAACATCTCTGATGGTACGTTGGCAGCGTTGTCACTGGTTTTTGGTACTTGATGCGGGCGGCAAAGGGGCTGTTGAAAGATTTCGGGGTACATGTTCGGCGTTGATTCTGGCGGTCTCTTGCGGTTGCAGCTTTACTACGTTATATCTTCTCACAGTAGTTCTTCTTTGTTGTGGCACTTGGAAAGTCCGCATACGCACCTTGGCTGCAACAAAGTAGTGATCCCAGCCAATGTTGGCGTGAAGTTCGGACGTCCAGAATACTGGAGGCATGCCTTACGTCTATCGCAAAATGATCAATTTGATTTAGCGTTGACGATCGGAGACCGCCATGTCCCCTTTTGTATATTGAGATGAGGAAACCGTGTGCTTGTTGTATTATTGTAATATTTCGTTCCACCGCACAGTCAATAAGTCTAAATCCGTTGCCAGACTTTGTGTCGTCTAGGCTATACTTACCTTTTAGTACGATCTTAACGTCATATTTCGGACATTGCTCATATATCTTGTCGAGTACCTCACAGAATGGTGGCGTCGTCCTTGTCTTCCGTAGGGCCATGGCCACATATTAGGCTTATGTTAGTGAATTTAGCCTTGATGCGGATTGTCATAAGACGCTCGCTCATGTGTTGAAAGCTCAAGTCTTCTTGCTTAAGTCTGCTGCATCCGAATAAGAGCTGATTTGTTTCCCTATAACAATCAGCACAGTCTGTATCACAGTTTTTCGTCCTTTCGAGGCCATTTGTTGGTTCGTCACATATTTTAATCTCTTCCGTATAAGTTTGTGAGTGCTATGACTGCGTGGGCCAGTATAATGCTACTGGTCTGGCATGCCCTTGCCATTTTAGCCTCATGCAGTTACCGAGGACCACCACTGGGAGGTAAGGGAAGCAATTCACTACGAACTTCATTGTTGCGCTGCTGGACCAATCCAAGTTATAGATCAATCGCCACGTAGGGCGATAAGGGCATGCTACGGAAATAACATTAAACAGAGCTATAAAAGAAAAACGTGGAAGATTTAACAATCCTGGACGTCGTTGTAAGGAGTATTAAGACAGGCATCTGCTGTGGGTCCAGTCTTATGAAACATAATGTACCGTGAACAATAGTACCGCTCATCGTAAGCCAAACAACTCTGTTCTTATCAAAGATACTTGTTCTATACGGGTAGGATCGTAAATTTGTTTAAAGTTTGCTGAATAGAAAGCTGTTTGAGCATTGCCAGTTGTTTGGCAACAAAGGGTTCTAATTGATTTCAGTCGGTGGGTGGAATATGTATTAGAGCATCGTAAAATCGGTATAATAAGCGTTCAAGTGTCGAAGCAGTGCTCACTATTTATGTCTGTAATCGGAACGTACAATGTGTATTATTACGGAACGGAGTTGACACCTTCTTGACAGCTGAACTCTTAGATCAGATCGTAAGGATCAGAAGCAATAAAATGAATAATTGAATATGAAACAAATATTCTGGCGCGACATTGATGGCTTTGTATCGATGCAGATTTAAATGGATACTTCGGCGAATTAAGCTACGAAAAAGAAAAGCGCCATAGAGGAAACGCTTTCAGAACAAGAAACTCTCTCAAATCATACGGTCTTACTGCACTAAATACGCTATTTGATAAACAGGAGGGGTACTTGATTACGTATTGCAGCGGTGGACATTAAACCCATGTATTACTATCTATGGTTTCTGGAGTCTAAAGTGATACAGAGCGAACCACTAACATAGGACTTTTCGTGAGGAACCCAGAGAAAAATGTCGAAAATTGACATCGTTGACTGATGACGAAAGGCGGCAGCTATGGACGATAAATTAGCACGGAATGCTCCAAAATGCTGTATACCAAGAAGAAGAACTAAAACATGTGCAAAAATGTTGAGCAAAAATGTAAGAGCAGCACAAGAAACTAGGATCGAATAAATAAAGAAATCTTAAGACGAAAGTAGGGCTAAGCGAACTACAGCAGAAATAGCGAGACCGATAAAGTTCGTTTTAAATTACATAACATAGATTACGAACGTTACAAAAACGAGGCCAAACGTGGTAGCTAGAGCAAGTGCGATAGCAGTAGAACACTGTATCAGAAAGACAATATTGTTAAACACCCTTGCAGTCAATGCGTTTACATAGCGAAGTTTGCAAGATCTGCATGTTCTCTACACCGATTTGGCAACTCTAAATAATTGGATAAACGCACTAGAAGACTGAGGGTTACAAATCTGTCGCACTAAGCAAAGACATTGTAGTTTTCCAGACTTCTATTTAGACGGGGCCATAGTGCCGACATTCGGGCTCTGTCGTTAGCAACCAAGCAAATTGCGATGATGGTGCTGAGTTGGTGCGGGGTATCTGAAATAGCACGGAGACTTCGCAGTGTTTTTTTGTACAGAAAAATTCCGTTTTACCTTGAAGATTCTTTATAGTCAACAGTAGCGGGTGTAATTTTTGGCTGCCCAGGTTATGTCGACTACCTAGTACTAGCAAATATTTTCATGGGTTTTGGCTAATGGAAATGAATGGATATCTTTCAAAACTTTTTTTTTCTATTTATTAGGTCCCTCAAGGGATATAAATTGCAGAACAACTTATTCGAAATGACCACCATTTGCCTTCCATTGCAACGGCAAAGTCGGTTTGGCCACTCATCTATTGCAGTACGCACCTCACGCATTGGAAAATTTTGCACTGCTCGGACAAGGGTGCGCTTAAAAGACTCAATACTTGGATGTCGAGTAGTGGAAGCCATAGTCTTCAGAATGGACTGAGGTCCGGGGTACCAGTTGGCCAATAATCCGTGGAAATGAAGTTAGGAGCGTGGTTTTTGAGCCAAGTTTGAGCTGTTTTTACCTTATGAGCTGGAGCGGGGTCTTGTTGAAAAGTCCATGGTTTATCTGCGAATAGTGTTTTGTTCCGGGGCAAAGGCGCGCTTCAAAGCCTCAATACTTGGATGTCGAGCAGTTGGTCAATATTCCGTGGAAATGAAGTAAGGAACGTGGTTTTTGCTCCATGTTTGAGACGTTTTGCCTTATGAGCTGAAGCGGAGTCTTATTGAAAGATCCACGGTTTATTTGCACATAATGTTTTGTTCACTGGATCCAAAACGTTCCCTAAAACGTCCATTTGATACACTTTCGCCAAGGTTTTGACACCTTTCTCACAGAAATGGAGCTCGGTGACCCCATCGTAAGCGACTTCCAACCAAATTATCACAGAAGCTCGGTGGTGGCCACGATGAATCCCTAAAATTAGTTCAGATGAATGTTGTGGTGATAGAGCGCACACTCATCGTTCTGCTTGTTGAACGAATCTTCAGGCGTGAACATTTTCTCGTTAGTAAAAAGAATTTGTCTGTGACCGTTCTTCGCGTACTGAAAAAGCAAGGCTTTCAATATTGACTTACGTTTCTGTTTCAATGCTTCTGTGAGTAAGTGGCCGGTGTGTCTCTTTTATGCGCTGAGTCCCAAATGCTGATATCCATCTCCCGAGACATGATTTTTTGCTTGCGCAATGGATGTCGACGAATTCGATTCTCCAAATCTTTGATGACGTTTGGCGTTCGCACAGGGCTCGGACGGCCGGATTTTGCACTGTCGACTATGCCACCAGTACCTTCGAATAGCTTCACGGTGCGATACACAAAAAGTTGTGTAATTTTCAGGGGCCGCAACATCCGAAAGATGTCGCCTTTTTCGTAGCGGCATTTTTGCAGGCGTATTACGACCACACGATTTTCCAGCAAGCCCTATGCCATAATTGCAAACAACTGATGTCAAAAATTTTTTACGCGGGAACTTTGTATAAATGTCACTTGTCAAATAGCCGCCAAGTTAAAGTAGATGCGTTCATTGGTTTTTGAGAATGGGTCTGTTCACTGCGTGTACCAAAACATTTGCTAGAACTACGATAGGTATGTTGAAAAGCTGGATGAGCTATTATTTTATGGAAACTTATATGCGACACAGATAATTGGGCATGCAATTGCCAGAGCATAATGAGATTCCAGTCGCTGGATATGATTTTGTCCGAATCTATGTATTCTGCCTTAAAGCAGTTTAAATCGGTCCACAGTTTTTGTTGATTTAGTCATCAAGACTACAGCTCACAGTACAATTTCTGCAGATTGATACAGAATGTATGCTTCAACATTTGCTCCAGTAGTGTCCCAACTCTCTTGGTCCTGGCGCCTAAATCTATCGATGACGTTCGGAAATATATTACTGTGGCTATTGATTCGGGACACTACAACAGTGGATCTGCTTCACTGAGTATCAACATCTATTCCTAAGCATTCACGGAACCCTTGGAACATTCTTCGATTATCAGAAATAGCTGTAGTAGTAATCTTATTTCATAAAGTCGAATGTTGAAAATAAATCGGAGGTAAGCTGTCAACTATTACTTGCATTCTCCTTGTCCAAGTCGGTGGCTTAAAGTCTACACAAATTCCGAATATGCAAGCAATTAATTCCAGCTGACTCATGGTCTTAATTTCTCACTTCAAATTGGATTTGAGTCGAAGCACAAATAGTCCACATTTATCAACCTGCTCGTCAGCGTCACCGCTGCCTGGCAACGGTTTTCATCTAACAGGGGGCAACACCAACTTCAAGTGCCTATGTTATTCTAGCTGTTGAGTACGACGAGGAGGTGGTATCCATCTCTACCCACCACCACCATCAGCTGGGGCTTCGGTGCGCATTTTCAATTTATCACACATCTGAGGATGTGGAAAAACTACTGTCATAAATCAGTGACAGGTTTATGCGCTGTGATGTATGAATGCGGTGCGAGGTTTCTCGCGTTTTACTAACAAAAAGCACATCTACAACTGCACATTCTACGAATACCACATGAGGTTGGGTTTTTTTTTTTTTTTTTAGATTTTTTTGTGTGTGCAATTTTTTGTGGCGTTTTTGGGTTATGAAATGTTGGATACGCTAATTGTTTTGTGTGGCTCAACAATTTTGCACGGGAGTCAGATTACATAAGATGGAGTGACTGGAAGTGGTTAACCTCATAACGTAGAGATTTATTAATTTGACCCACAGATGCGGCAGAGATGGTAGAATGAGCTTAAAGTCGGAAAATCGCTTTATGTGTATTAAATGAGATGAGGGAGGTTTTTTTTTTTGCAAAGGGTTGAGTTGACTTAGGCTTGGTTTTCAGAACAAAATCATGGATTTGAAGTTGAACTTAATATTTTTTTTGAAGTAGAGTAGAGAAGTAGTCAAAAAACAGGATGCCAAAGTGCTCCTTCTTATTTCCCTTACGAGTGCGAAGTTTACGAGCAAAGCTTGTTACTTCGTCTTTCACGGTTGCAATTCCCAGATCGCGGGGAATATCGCTATTCCTTATATACCATGGAGCATTTACGATTGCTCTAAGCGCTTTGTTCTGGAATGTCTGTAGGACAGACATATTGTTTGGTTTTATTTGTATACCATAACTCCACGAAGGTTTTAGCACTTGCTTATACAGGGTGAATGACTCGAACTCCAACTTTTTAAAATGCTATTGGGTATATAACTTAATTCGTGCGGTGTTTTTTTTCAAAATTTGAACGTTTATTTAAGAAAAACATGTACACATGTCACTAGTGTTTAACGTAGGTACCTGCCGTGGAGGCTCAAACCTACGGTGAGTCTTCGGACGAGATATCAAAACAATGCGTTCATAAGCGCCCTTCGGTAGTACCAGTACTATCACCAGTACAAGATTCGAAGTCGTTTGTAAGGCACGCACTTCCCTTTGGTGAAGGGTCGAGGCCTATCTAATACCTCAGCCATTCTGTGGATCATGGCACCCGGTTGCAGTGCAACTCCACATCGAGCAGACCAATTGGTTCCATAGCAATCCCATGGTTTAGCACAGGTCGTAGTAATATGCTAAGCCATGAGTTGTTCAAGCACCATTAGTTCTGTTCTCCCAGCGATTTTGGGTACAAACCTACAGAGGCCACACTACTCCCACAAGGGGGCCAACCCCTAGATCAGACCGGAACCATAGTTCCGGGGGCTCCTGACCTCCCGTTGTACCAGAATATAGCTTCCGGTCGAGCTTCGCAACCTTGAGGATACTTCCAGTTGGGCACCTCACTGCCCAGGACTGGCGGCCTTTGCCACTTAAGGTTTCCCTAACTTTAAAAAAACCCACCCGCTAACTGCCTACTGCGTCTTCTAAGAATATTTCTCTTGCAAAGCTACGGGTTCTTTCGAACCGTACGGTGTCAGTGAGAATTCCGCTGACGTCATAGGCATCACCATTGTAGATGATGCCCATAGCATGCAAGTCCCTAACGTCAGAATAATTTGGGCACTCACAGAGACCATGAAGCCAATCCTCATGGGTGGCTCCACATGAGCAGCTTGCCGCCCCATTAAGCCCTCTTTTATGCAAGAATGCATTAAGGGAGCCATGTTAATAAAAGCCCAGGCTGAGGGTAAAGTTCCGTTCAGGAAATACTGTCATGGTCAGCACATCCCTCAGGAAGCCATAAATAACCCTGCCGTTTTCGCTAGCATTCCACCTAGATTGCCATCTAGATAGAACACATGCTTGAAGGAGGATTTTACGCTCTCTTAGGGATAGGCCATCCACTTCTGCTGGGGAAACCCAGTCTCGCTCATTAAGAGGGAGACCTTTTCTGATCTTGAAAGCTATACTACGACGTATCGCCTCCAGATCCAGAGGTGGCACTCCCAACAAAACTTGCATTGCCTCTGTGGAGACAGTGTGGCACACAGGCAGGCAACCGAGCAAGGCGACTCTTTGGCCATGTACAATAGTACTATTCAAAGTATTGCCCATCTGAAGCTACGACTTTTTCCCATCTTTCTGGAAATTTGTGGATCAAATCCCAAAAGAACTGCGCCGGCTTGGCAGCCAAGAATGAATCAAGCCAATTTTTGATATTCTGCTCTGATGTGAACCGTATTTCAGTGAGGGCGTTCTGCATCGACCGGAATAAATGGTAGTCAGAAGGGGCAAGGTCTGGGCTATAAGGCGGGTGGGGTAAGACTTCCCACCCACTGTTTTCCAAATAGTTCTTAACCGGAATAGCAACATTGCCTCGTGTCTGGTCGCATATTCCGGGCGTTTTTCGGCCACTGTTCTCTTCAAACGGATTAATTGTGTTCGGTAGCGTTGTCCATTGATGGTTTCACCCGGTTTTAGCAGCTCATAATACAGCACACCCATCTGATCCCACCAAATACAGAGCATTACATCCGCGCCATCGATAATCGGCTTTGCCGTTGATTTGGCTGGTTGGCCGGGTTTCACATATGATTTTTTGCCCTTGGGGCTGTCGTTATGGATCCATTTTTCATCACCAGTAACAATCCGATGCAAAAATGACTTCCTTTTGTGGCGTTCCAGCAGCATTTCGGACATGCAAAACCGCTTTTCGACGTCTCTCGGCTTGAGTTCATGTGGAACCCAATTTCCTTGCTTTTGAATATATCCAGCTGCTTTTAAACGTTTTGAAATGGCTGCTTGAGTGACACCCAAAGATTCTGCGAGCTCTTCTTGTGTTTGGCAACAATCTTCATAGAGTAATGCTTTCAGTTCTTCATCTTCAAACTTTTTTGGCTGTCCAGGACGTTCATCGTCTTCCAAGCCAAAATCACCACTTTTAAAACGAGCAAACCACTTTTGGCACGTTCGCTCAGCTAGCGCATGTTCACCATAAACTTCCACCAAAATACGATGACTTTCGGTAGCAGTTTTCTTCATAATGAAGAAGAACTCCCCGCAAAAACACTTTTTCAGGCACAAAGTTCGACATATTTGAGTGAAAAAAAATTATTGTTGTTTAAGATTCAAATGAATGACATATACTGAGATGACGTACAATGACAGTAGCTTTCCAACGCATGTTCCAATGGAATAATACAAGTTACGCCATCTCTTAGCAAACTGCATGAATTAAGTTATACACGCAATATAATTTTTTAATTTTTTGATCATTTATTTTTTATATCAGTAGTTTTCAATATGTCCACCTTTGGCGCGAATAATGGCCTTGAGACGGCCGAAGAAAGCATCACACGCTGCACGCAAGTGGCTCTGCGGTATTTTGGCCCATTCCCGGTTTGAGGTGGTCCAAACTTTGGTATTTTTTAGTACCAACCTTCGCCTTCAAAATACCCCAGACAGAGAAATCCAACGGATTTGCATCCGGAGAATTTCCAATCCATTGTGTCGAAGAAATGAAGTGTGGAACATTGTTTTTTAACCAATCTTGGTTGACGCGCGCTTTGTGAGACGGTGCCGAGTCTTATTGAAATGTCCACGGTCTCCGACCGAAATGATTGTTTGTCCAAGGCTTCAAAACTGCCTCTAAGACAGTTTAACGGTATACGATCGTATTAATTTTGACGCCACGTTCCAAAAACACAAGCGGAGAGCTACCATCGGCGGCCCAAACCATCACCATCGGCGCTGCCTACTTTCTGGTGGCCGTCTGAAGGTGTAAATTTTCGAAGGACCTCTCTGGCAAGTAAACTCGGTCATTTTGTTTGTTGACATATTGCTCGATAACAAATGGCGACTCATCGGAAAAAACCAAATTCTGCAACTCACCACTTTCGTGCAAGCGTAGCAACTCCTTCGCTCTTTCGACTCTAACTTTTTTCTGTTGCGGTGTAAGATCGTGTGCTTTTTGGAACTTCAATGGCTTGAGCCCAAGCTTATTTTTCAGTATGTGTTGCATCCGTTCCAACGATATGTTGAGCTCTCGAGCCATTTTTCTTCCACTTCGACGCGAATTTCGCTCAATTCGAGCCTTCACTTTCCGAACCATTTCTGCCGATGTTGCTGTTTTTTTATGACCACCTCCATGGCGTTTTACAACGCTGCCAGTATCACGGTAACGAGCTATGGTTCGAGACACAAATGATTTATTCACGTTGAGGTGCTGGAGGGCTCTAACGATAGCTACTTGTGGTTTTCCAGCCAAATATAAAGCAATCACACCATCACCTTTGAATTCCATCGCGTATAAAAATTTTTCAACACAACTGAGACACAAATCGTTTAAGAGGCTTGTAAATAATAAAATTATCTGTCATGTGTCAAAATTTGAGCTCACTGTCATGAACGGTTTGGAAATTATAGCAGTCTGAAGTTGGTTGCAGTTCGAGTCATTCAGGGTGTACGAGGTCACGAGTCCGTGATTTTTTGAATTTCTGACCTCTTTACTGAAACAGCAACACTGCTCCTGTCAACAGGCATTTGTCAGTTGACTCCTGTCAAAATTTAAACTTGCTGCGTCAGTTAGTTTGTGTTTGACAGCTATTTTTATCAGACTACTCACTAATTTGAGGAGAAAATGGAAAAAAGTGAATTTCGTGTGCCTATTAAACATTATTTCTTGCGAAAAAAAACCATTACCGAGACCAAGGCTAAGCTTGATAAATACTATGGGGACTCTGCACCATCGATTTCAATGGTAAAAAAGTGGTTTACTGAATTTCGTTGTGGAAGTACAAGCACTGAAGATGCCGAACGTCCTGGACGCCCAGTTGAGGTCTCTACACCCGAAACAATCGAAAAAATTCACGATATGGTGTTGGCCGACCGAAGATTGAAAGTGCGAGAGATTGTGGAAGCCGTAGGGATCTCGCATGGCTCAGTGGTTTCAATTTTGAATGATCACTTGGGCATGAGAAAGCTTTCCGCAAGATGGGTGCCGCGTTTGCTCACAGTCGACCACAAACGCAATCGTGTAACAACTTCACAGGAAGATTTGGCGTTGTTTAATCGCAATATGGAGGAGTTTTTGCGCCGTTTTGTAACCGTGGACGAAACATGGATCCATCACAACACACCAGAGAACAAACAACAGTCAAAACAGTGAGTTTCTAAGGGTGAATCGGCGCCAAAGAAGGCCAAGGTGGGTTTGTCAGCCAATAAAGTTATGGCGACTGTTTTTTGGGATGCACGCGGGATAATCCACATTGACTACCTTCAAAAGGGAAGAACAATCAATGGGGAATATTATGCCAACTTATTGGACCGATTCAATGACGATTTGAAAAAAAAACGACCTCGTTTGGCCAAGAAAAAAGTTCTTTTCCACCAAGACAATGCAAGGGTGCACACATGTGCAGTTGCCATGGCAAAAATCCATGAATTGGGCTATGAATTGCTCCCTCATCCACCCTATTCTCCAGATTTGGCTCCGAGCGACTACTTCTTGTTCCCAAACCTGAAGAAATGGCTTGGTGGAAAAAGATTTGACTCCAATGATGAAGTCATCTCGTCATTTTGAGGACCTCGACAAATAATTTTTTTTGGAAGGGATAAAAAAAATGGAGAAGCGTTGGACAAAGTGTATAGAGCTCAAGGGAGACTACGTTGAAAAATAAAATTATTTTTTTAGCAAAAAATCTGTGTTTTAATCCAAAAGTCGCGGACTTATTGACCCGCCCTCGTAACATCATACAAACAATGGACACCCTCGAATACTGACATAATGTCTAGTGTCCCACTTTGTTTTATAGCTATTTCCATCATCAGTGCTCCATAGAACTTGCCAGTAGCATTCCGCTCCTTCAAACTTTTAACCGTAACATCCGTCTCGCAATGAATGCTCATCAGTATGCCCTCTAGCCCACTTTTGGACGTACCCTAAAATATCGTGATTCGTTCCTAAGCCGTACAACTCGCTTATGGAATGCCCTGCTTAGCTCCTTATTTCCTAGTCATTATAACCTTCAAACATTTAAAACCAATGTTCATCGGTACCTCTCATTTTATCCTCCTTGATTTTCCTTCGCCCGGGTACTTAAAACGCTTGAGCGCGCGCAAATTATAAAAAAAGAAAAAAAAAAAAACCAGCATCAAAACCGGACTGGATTCTACTCTGGGGGAGTCTGCTCCTTCATTTACAACGACAAAATATTGGGTGGCAGAGCTTAAGCGAGGCCGTACGAGTTGTCAAGAAGAACATCGCAGTGGTCGACTAAATGAAGTGAGTTCATCAAAAATGTTGAAAAAAAATCCACAAAATAGTATTGGATGACCGTCCATTGAAAGATGAGTGCCGCGATCCTTCACAACTGAACAAAAACAGCGTCGTGAGGATGTTTCAATCGAGTGTTTGGCGAAGTTTCACAACAATAAAGCCAAGTTTTTGCATCGATTCATAACCATGGATGAAACATGGGTCCATCGCTTCACATCCGAGACTAAGCAACAGTCAAAACAATGGACACAAAGGCGAGAATCAGCTCCAAAGAAGGCGAAGACAGTTCCATCTGCAGGCAAGATCATGGCGTCAGTTATTTGGGGTGCGCGTGCGATAATTTTCATTGATTATCTTCAGAAAGGAAAAACAATCAGCGGCGATTATTATTCGAACTTATTGCAGCGTTTGAAAGATGAAATCAAGCAAAAGCGGCCGCATTTGTTTCATCAAGACAATGCACCTGTTTACTCATCCGTCATCGCGATGGCCAAAATCAATGAGAAAATAATCCGAGGGGTAAAATTACTTTCTATTTCCGAATTTGGAAAAATGGCTCGGTGGTAAAGAGGTCGAGTCGGCGGTTGATATCTATTTTAAGGAGCTGGACGATTCTCACTATAAACAGGGTATCGAAGCTATTGAACATCGCTGGGAAAAGTGGAAAGTGAAAAGAAAACATAGGCCTAGGAATGTCGATTCGGCACCGATCAACTTATTTTTCGGTTGGGTTTGGGGCTAATTCCGTATAAGATTGTGCTGACGCAAGAATTCAAGCCGGACGACTATAGACAATGCCGTGAGGTCGCTAATTGGGCGCTGGAAATTTTGTGCGGGATATCCGGATTCTGGCCAAGAAATCTTCTTCTCGGATGAGGCTCGAAACCAACATTCGGACCGCATTACCGGAATAATGCCGCACATATTGGACCGAGTTATCAAAAATTAGATCGACTACTTGAAGCACTGCCAGCGAAGCCGAGGCGAGTCATCCAAAAATTAAATTTTGAAATGTAATCTTCTGCAGTAAAACCGTTTAGGTTTCGCGGAAAATGTTGCGACAGATTTGGAATGTAATTTAAATATACAACTGAAAAATAAACAAACAAAAAAAATATATATCGGAACGATACTCTTATAACTTCTGCTGCAGATACTCATTCTACCATTGCTATTGGTTTTCCCACAAATTCCAAAAATCTTGTAGTCCTGCACTACATCAAAGAATCTGTCTCTATGGAGAGACAAGCAAAGTCGTTTAGCTACCAAGATGAAAGATCTATTTACTATAGCCACAAGATTGATAGATCTGTTTTCCTATGTAAGGACCCCTCTCGATAAGTGGATAATTTCCCTAGTACCCTAGTTCCTGGTTCCCCTGGTGATACATAACGTCTTTGTTGTCTATAAAATTTTATACTCTTTGGTTGGTTTTATATTTCTATAGATATAGTGGCTAGATATATAGAATCAATAGCGCAAGAGATGGGTAACTGATTCGAGCTCTACTTTTTCAAGGAGCTTCCGTAGAAAATCATTTAAGAGCGCGCCCATTTTGAAGCATTTTTCCATTAGGCTATTGGGTTGCAGCTCCCATTTTTAGGCCTATGTTACTCCTGTTGATTAATAGAAAATTCTATGTACGTCATTTTACGGTTTAGATATTTACGGTCTAGATATCAAAAACTTATCGAAAACATTTTTATCTGAAACAGATATGTACATCCTTATTTTTCCTTAAAATTTGGCTGATGCAAAGGGGATAGGCAGATCTTTCTTAGCTTCAGGAAGATCATTGTACCCTGCCTGGCCAGACCAAGCAATTTGCAATTGCCTGGGTATGATATTTTGGAACCCAGTGACAGTATGTATCCATCAGCCATCTGATTTATAGATTTACAACATTGCATTACCTACCTTGATACTATCGGTTGCGCTAATATCCGCTTGTCTATCAGTGTTAATCACAAAAGTGGTACTCGTATTTGTCTATTGGAGACAATGAGATCCAGGCTGTGCGAAAACTCTCGTGGCTTGATTAGGTTTTTCGTTATTTTGGTTGAAGTAACCTAGTTATGCCAACAGAAATCAGCTGACCCAGAATCTCCAGCTGTGGAGGTTATTCCATGCGCATCTATTGTACACACTGATCTGATCATTATTATGATCTGCTGATTAATTCTTATATTCCGTGTTCATTATTGTCTTCATCTTGCTCTGTCTTGATTAGTAGTGTCATATGTATATTACGGAACTGGTAGTATAAAAAGTTGTCCAGCAAAAGGCACAGTAGGATTTCCAAAATTTGAATACCACATAAAACGTTTATATCTTCGTTCATCGTTCATTTTAGAATGTGAGACTCTTTACCAAATGCTGCTACATCCCTCTCTACATACTCACTTCTTAAAATTTCCGCTTACCACGAACAAACTCCATCACCAGTTTTTAATTCCACGCGACAATGAGCTCACAGTCACATTTGTGACTGCCTAATTAGAATTGATGGTCAACAACTTTCAGCACGTTCCGAGGCACCTACTGTGCGTAATTCAAATTGAAATGTGGGCGACTTGAAAAGACTAACAGCGAAAGCCCCCCCAAAAAAAAAACGAAAAACTTCTCACGCTCCACCTGCGACACGATCAAATTTCATCAATAAACCTGAAAACAGTTTACGGCCAACCTCAGCGCAAACAAATTAAAACATCAACAACCAAAATCAAAGCCATTTTTCTGAGTCAAGATACTCTTCGGAGCCCCGAAGATACTCAACAATCGAAAATATCACATAGTACAATCGAAATGCTTCAATTAATTTTTATCGATTAATTCCCATTCATAAACTATCGAAATCGGTTGAATCGATTTCGACACCTACTGATTGTGGCGCCCCAAAAGCAATGGCGCCCCTGCTGTTTCCGATTAGCCCAGTTATTAATGAAATCTAAAAGTTGTCATTCGCTCTATAATGTTCGTGTGGTAATTATATCTATGAGAGTTATGTGCCACACAATTATGTATATTGAGTTGCGCTATGTATTATACATCGGCCAATATGTGACAGAGGAAGGTTTTTCCGTGATGGAAGGATTGCAAGTGCTACGGATACACTCCTTCCTGCAAAGATTCACGAGTATGTATGTTCATGGATGGTGAAGATGATGTTTGTTTGTTTTTTTTTTTTGTGAATTTTGCCGGTTAATGAATGGAACCCTGTTAATATTCATAAAAGAGTGGCATAACATGATTTATGATCAAGTCCTCAGTCTTCTTTCTGAGTACCTTTCGAACCATCGTGGCCTTTTAGAATTTTTAAACTCCTCGTCTGGTCGTGGTGGAGGAAAAAGAATTTTCCTATACGAGTACGAGTCGGAACCGAGCGATTTCTTCACTTCTTGAGTTCTTTTGTGCGATGATGATGCGGTTTTGTTTTATTGCTTCATATTCTTGCCTAAATGACGTTCCAATGTATCTCTCATGGGATTCTCGATTGGAAATTCAGAGAAACCAAGGCGACGGCCGATTTCTTTTGATGGGTATTCATGCATTTCGGTTTCGGTTTCGGTTTCGAAATCTTCTAATAAATACGTTTTTTTTGTTTTTTTTTTTTTTAACTTTGGTCGACCTTTGGTTTTGCATAAAAATTGCATAAATAATCGAGAAGTTTTGAGAGTTTTCGAGGTAACATATTAGGACGACCAGAATCCAGACATTGTCGGAGGGAGAGAAATGTAATTTTTCATCAATGCGTACAGGGGTGTGGTTTGACTTTATCTATTGCCATGGATGGATTCTAATTAAAATGAAGGATACCATACCAACTCATGGCAAACGATGAAATCGATTAACCAACTCATTTGCACAAAATTAAAAAAGAAAAAAAATTTGAAGGATGTCTACCAAAGTTGGTCGTGAATAAATTTAGATAAAGACATTTTCTAACCGATACAGAAGGTAAGGTGAATGCGTTTTTAATTATTCGAAACAAGTCCCTGGAGTTGATTGAATTTAGCTTAAATACCAATGCCATGTTGCTTAATTATGCTAAGTGGACTTTGTGGCAATATGAGCATTACTTACGTCTCGGTGTAGATTTCTTATATATACAAAATGTTGGGCTGGTTTGGTTTACATATATTGTAGCATCTTAAGCCAAGATTGAGTGGAATTATCCAAAGCCTGAAAATGGGTACTTGCATCATGCAGTTTACATCAACAAATTTCTAACAATCCAATCAAGTTATTCTAACATTTCTCCCATATTTGCCACATGAATTGAACTTCAACAACAGTGCTGAAAGACCAAAATGATGCTTTTGCAATATACAGGGTGTCCCCTAATTCCTCAAGGATAATTTGGGAAATGATTCCTGGGCATGTTCTAAGCAAAAAATTGATCAATATCCAATGTTGACATCATATACCGAGGATTCAAAAAAAGACTTACTGTGGTGTACCCTGACTCATGTTAATGGAAACGGCTCTGTTGATACTATCCTTAGAAACTTCGTTCAGGACTTTGCTTTTAGAGGAAATACTAGCCCTTATAAGAGCCTTTATATAAAGTTGACATTTTGTTTGATTAGAAAAAAAAAAAATTTTTACCCCAAGGTTAGGTACAGTTGCTTAAAAACTCTATTTGAAATGGCTGCATTTACAAACCAAGAATACGCCGACACTATTTACGTTTATGGGCTGTGCAACAAAAGTTCAACTAGAGCACGGCAAAGATACCACGAATTTTATCCCAACCGTCGACTTCCTAGTGAAGGAGTATTTGGAAATACGAGGGTTTCCGACCGCAACGTAAAGATAGCGGCACTCGTCAATAAAAGGTAGTGAATGCTAGTTGTGCATCTTATGACAGTTACTTACCGAAGTTTCAGTCATTTTGGACGAGCAGTTTTTAGTTGGCAGTCGTTTGAGGGAGTCGATGTGAGTGTTTTTTGTGAAAATGGAGATAATTGAGTATCGAGCTGTTATCAAATTCTTGTTTTTGAAAGGCAATACGCCTACGTAAATCGAAAGTGAGTTGGACTCTGTATATGGGGACTCTGCACCATCATTTACCACAGTGAAATTTTGGGCAGCTGAATTTTAACGTGGCCGTAAGAGCTTGGGAGATGATGAACGTTCGGGACGTCCAAAAACTGCAAACACTGACGATAACATTGCTAAAGTTCACAAAATGGTGTCAGACGACCGCCGAATTAAAGTAGAGGTTGTGAAAATGTCGATAGAACGTGTTTGTTACATATAAAATCAAGATTTAGGCATGAGAAAGCTGTTCGCGCGTTGGGTGCCGCGTTGGGTGTCGCATTTGGTGCCGCGTTTGCTTACGTTAGACCAAAAACGTGTTCGAATGTACATTTCCAACGCTCTGTTGGAGCAGTTTAGGCGCAATAAATCCGAGTTTTGGCGCCGATTAATTACTGTAGATGAGACTTGGATACACCATTATACGCCCGAAACAAAAATTCAGACAAAACAGTGGACTGCAAAGGGCGAACTGTTTTTTTCAGCTGGAAAACTGATGGCGACTGTTTTTTGGGATAGTAAAGGAGTTATCTTGATTATCTTCAAAAAGGAAAAACTATTACAGGAGCATACTACGCATCATTACTTGCCAAGCTGAAGGCAGAAATTGCGGAAAAACCACGGCCACATTTGCAGAAAAGGAAAATCCTGTTTCACCAAAACAACGCGCCGTCTCACACCTCAGCGGTTGCCATGGCGAAAATCCATGAATTACGGTTTGAACTGCTTGACCATCCGCCTTATTCACCAGATCTAGCCCCAAGCGACTTCTTATTGTTGCCTCATCAAAAAACTGCGCTCGGAAGACAGAGATTTTCATCAAATGACGCCAAGTACTATTTGGACGGGTTAGAGAGATGGGAGCATCGCTGGGAGAAGTGTGTGGAGTTACAAGGAGAAATTTTGAAAAAAAATGTCTTGCATTATTGTTCTTTTCAGACAACCCTCGCACGTATCGAAGGCTTCGAGAAACGGGATCAGTTTCAAAAAACACGACCTAACGCGGAAGCTCCACAAGTAAGAAGAATTTCCGCTGTTGAAAGAATACTGGAAGCTGTTACAACTGATCTATCAATCAGCATCAGATGCTTAGCTTTGCAATTCAATGTATCCAAAAATAAAATTTCTAATTTACTGCATGGAGAAAATCGTTATCCTTACAACCATGCAACTGTGCCAGAACTGCTCCTGATGATTTCAAGAGACTTGACTTTTCTAATTGGTTGCTGGAGCGGAGCTTGGATGACAACGAGTTTATTAGCAGAATTCTTTGGACGGGCGAATTTGAATTTAGAAGAGATGGGGTCACGAGTTTTCACCCTCTTCATACATAGGCTGCGAATAATCCACAGAGAAGGAGATATAACTCATTTCAACACAAATTCAGCGTCAATATGTCAGCAGGTGTAATTGGAAACAAGTTAATCGGCCCCTTCAAACTATCACGTGAATTCTACAAACTACCTGGAGTTTTTGCGAAATGATTTACCAGAACCCAGAACTGTTGAAGGACATTCCATTGGCTCAACTAGCTTCATCATATTTCCAACAGGATGGTGCTACAGGCCACTTTGGTCGTAAGGCTAAGAATTGGCTAGACGAAGAGTTCGGCAGTCGTTGGACAGGAAGAAATGGACCAGTTCGCTGGCCTGCAAGATCTCCTGATCTTACAGTATTGCATTTTTTTGTATGGGGAATAATGAAGGAATGCGTTAGGGTACACCAAAGTAAGTCTTTTCTTAAATCCTCGGTATATGATGTCAACATTGGAGATAGACCAATTTTTTTCTTAAAATATGCCCAGGAATCATTTCCCAAATTATCTTTGACGAATTATGGGACACCCTATATAAGGTGAATCTAGTCAACTTCTGAAGTTTTTCTCCAAAGTGTTAGACACCAAACTCGAGGAAGTTATTTCTCCGCAACAAGGTTTTTGGAACCGCATAAAAAAATTTAGCCGGATCAGCAATGAGAAAATGTAAAGTCTGGACAAAAAGTCCACGGCGACGAGGATGCAAAGACAGAATAACTCCACAACTTGTGGCAGTGCTAAGGTTGTTCAAATCTGTAATCACTGAGAGAAACATATCAGAAAAGAATAAATACGTCGTCTGTATACGAGTATACGTTTAGTTTCATGCCACATTTGTTAGGCTCTGGCCTGATGTGGTAGATAACTATAAACCATAGTCGGTGCGAAAATTAACAACGCTGTTACCTACTTCCTTGAACCTGCACGTGGAGTATGAGGTATCTTAATCGGCAGGGTATTGCTGAATAATTAGCGGATGTCATAGAATCCTGTAGAGCAGATATAACCAGCCATTCCAGAAGTGCGATATGGGCCTGATGAAAAGAGGAGTTCTTAACATGCCTCATGATAATTCGTTTCAATGCCAGCCTAACATGCCCCCACAGACAAGAAGTATGACGCGAAAATTGTACTAAAAACCAAGGAAGAGAGGGAGCATATTTAATTGTACTTTTGAAGAGGTTCAGCCTAAATGAAACACTGTGGTGGTTATGGTCTTGTAAAACTTGCGATCCAGATTGACGAAATTGCAAACGACGCAAGGAACGACTTCAGTACGGTAACTACTTTAAAAAGATGCCTGTTCAAACTTTCCGAGGAGTGAACCTAGCCAAGAAATGACTTCGGATATCTCGAATATATAGGGTCATCCAATTCGCAGAGCAGCCCTACTTGAAATTCGCCTTTGAAATAAAATCAAAACTGGTCTAGGATTGCCTTCAGCTCCTACAACTACTGGCCACCACAAATAAAGTTTGGGTGCCAGGACACAGCGGAAATTAAGGCAACGAGAAATCAGTCGAACTAGCCAGGGAGGGATCCGCATCTCAATTCATGATACCAAGACCATTCTGTGGGCTATCAATTAATACAAGGAAGTATTAAAAACCTAGCTAGAGGAAAAGAAGCTCCAATTCTGGAGAATAACCGAAAGAAACAGACAAGCCAAAAACCTTATGCCAAACTGTTGCCACAAATGAACAAAACAACTACTACAACTAAGTAGAGGTTAGATTCGAGTGACCACAGATCTCCTTACAGGACACTGCCGTGTGAAAAAACACCTGATAACCATGAGCATAGCACAAGGCAATACATGTAGACTGTGCAACTTGGACGTGGAAACACTTCAATGTTACCTAGGTAAATTCTACCTTGAAGCGGCGGACATAGCTGCCAGCTCACCTAAGGACGTAGCCACCTTCCTAACAAATTGCGGCATCATGGGTGAGCTCTTAGTGGAGGATATTACAATAGGCCCATCTGTGGCCGCAGTGATCTGGGATTCTTTATACCACCTCCCTAATCCAAATCCTTGTTTCAATCACACACGTCAAACCGAGCTGTCATCCGGGATTGTATATGTTTATGTAGTTTAAGGTTTGCCATTTTACAATATGGACGGTTTAACAATCGCTGAACGTGCTAAAATTGTGAAAACTTAAGTCAAAAATGTTGATTCTGTAGTAGCGGATGGATATAATCATCCATCTGAGCGTAGTGTAGGCATAAATGTAAAAAAAAATTGAAGAAACTGGCTCTGTTACAGGTGTCTTAAGGCCTGACCCATCCATTAGCAAAATGCACGCTTTACAATATGGCTGCCGTTGGTGAAAGTGTTGAAGAAGATTCAATTCTATCTTGTCTTACGGCGCATTATGGCGTATTTTGCATTTGGATTTGCATCTACACCCTTACAAAGTTCAACTCACTCAAGAATTGAAGGCAGCTGCTCACGGAATGGGTAGAACATATGCCGATTGGGTGCTTGAACATCAGTGTTTGGATGATCAATTTTCACACAACATTTTCTTCAGGGATGAGGCTCATTTTTCACTCGGTGGATACGTTAACAAACAAAATTGTCGAAAAGTCGCTGTATGGTGTGCAATTTGGTCTGGTGGTATCATTGGTCCTGGACGAGTTATTTCGCGTTTTAGTGATGTGAACTGGCCCACATCATGTGATTTGTCGCCGTTGGATTTCTTTTTGTGGGAGACTATGCAAAGGATCGTGTTTATGCACACAATCCGCAAACGTTTGACTGAATTATTGCCCGATATGTGTCGAAAAGTCATCGAAGTTATCTTGTCAATCAAGTCCTACAAGAACTCCCGTGAATAACATTTGAATGATGTTATATTCCGTTCATAATGGCAGCATCCCAACAATATATTGGAACAAAAATTTTATCGAAATCTGAATCAGAAATTCTAGAACCGTCCTTGAATTCCGATCATCTTACGGAGATGACAGAGCAGTTCAACCTCCACCTATCTTGGGAGCCGGACCACAGAGACATTCAAGGGAATTGTACAGCTGACAAACTCGTCAAAATTGAAAACACTCTACCTATTCTATCGGAAAAGGGTTGTATCGGTATACTAATTGCTACATACAAATTAATATTAAAGCTGGATGCCAATAAAATAACAGACCTTAAGTGGACTGTTGGTTCAACATGTCTAGCGACCAAACAGATCTGGCCAAAGCTAGATCCGAATCGCTCTATGATCACTGGACACTGCCTCATAGGCAATCATTCAAGAAGTCTTGCATAACGATTTTTGTAGAAGCCGCGTGGACGAGGAGGAAGAGGAGGCAATCCTGCATCTACTCTGTAGAGCAGGAGTAGGGAGAGCAACCACTCGAAATATTACACATAGACGACTTAGGCCCCATTACGGAGACATATTTTCCGGCTTTACAAAGTTTTTTTTCCGACGAAAACATTAAATAGTGAAGGAGCTGTACGAAAATTGAGTGTAATAGCAGACACATTTGGCGATCCAGATAGAAAGATAGCTGATAAAGGAGGAGCATTTATCTCAAATTATTTTAAAATTGTTGTAAGGATCACAATATACAATTGCATAATTTTAATATACTTCACAGTGTGCCATCGAAGCTCATTTTTCAAATTATTTCTGGATACCGGAATGAGTATGCAAAAGGATCTGAAACTTGCGAAGATAATAAAGGAGGAATGTATTGTATTAAGCAGTTGGAGGATACCAGGGAACAATTTAGATAAAATAAAATAAAATAAAACAGAAAGAAGCAAAAGGATATCAAGTAGGTAATTTGGTGGCAATCGAGTACGTGTTGGGTCAAAAATTCGGCCGAAATTTATGGGACCATACCGCATCACTGCAGTTAAAGGGTCAGACCGCCATCAAGTTCAAATGGAAAGTGAGCATGAAGAGTCCGAAAAGCAGCGCTGATAAGATGAAGCCTTCGAGTTATTGGGATGAAGAGCGAAGAAACCAATGACGAGACTCTCATCCGGGTTTCTGCATGACATAATAAACTAAGGAACATCGTCTACTACATAATCTCAACTAGTGGTATCTAAATATAAAGTTAAACACTTACAACTTTAAATCCCTTAAATTTAACTAATTTAATAATTTGGAGAACAGTTGTCAGCACTTGCGGCAGGATAGTGGGGGACATAATCGTCAATATAAGCTCGCGTGTTCCTCAACCGTGGCCGTGTTACGACGGTAAATTACCGAAAATTCTCAACCTTTTTATGTTCTATTAAATTCCCACCATATTCACCTTAGTTACGAGGGTAGTCCCAGAAGTACCCTACGTAACAAAGAAAACACAAAAAGATTGGGGAAAAATATGTTTATTTCTCTACGTAGTCTCCTTATAGTTCAATACACTTCCCCTAGCGATATTCAATAGCTTCGATACCCTGTTTATAGTGAGAATCGTCCAGCTCCTTAAAATAGCCATCAACAGCAGACTCCAACTCTTTACTGTTGGCAAATCTTTTAACACCGATCCATTTTTTCAAGTTCGGAAATAGAAAATAATCCGAGGGGGCTAAATCTGGCGAATTGGGTGCATGAGGAAGCAATTCGAACTTTAACTCATTGATTATGGCCATCGCGATGACGGATGAATGAACTGGTGCATTGTCTTGATGAAACAAAACTTCTTTCTTCACCAAATGCTGCCGTTTTTTCTTGAGTTCATCTTTCAAGCGCATAATACACGCGGTAGATTGTTTTTCCTTTCTGAGGATAATCAATGAAAATTATCCCAAACGCATCGCAGAAAACTGACGCAAAGATCTTGCCTGCAGATTTAACTGTCTTCGCCTTCTTTGGAGCCGATTCTCGCCTTTGTGTCCATTGTTTTGACTGTTCCTTCGTCTCGGGTGTGAAGTGATGGACCCATGTTTCATCCATGGTTATGAATCGACGCAAAAACTTGGCTTTATTGCTGTGAAATTTTGCCAAACACTCGATTGAAACATCCTCACGACGGTGTTTTTGTTCCATTGTGAGTGATCATGGCACCCATCTTGCGCACAGCTTTCACATGTCCAATTTTTCAGTCAACGTGCATTTTGAAATGGTTACCATATCCGCTAGTTCACGCACTTTCAATTGACGGTCATCCAATACCATTTTGTGGATTGTTTTCAACATTTCTGGTGAATTCACCTTATTTGGTCGTCCACTGCGATGTTCGTCTTGGCTACTCGTACGGCCTCGTTTAAGTCTGCCACCCAATATTTTGTTGGTGGAAACGAAGGAGCAAACTTCCCCAGAGTAGAATCCAGTTCCGTTTTGATGTTGGTCGGATTGAGGCCTTCCAAATGAAAGTGTTGTATCACAAAACGATGACCAATTTTTCCAATATTTAAAAATTCATTGAGACCGCTCACTATTGATGGCTGCCGAACAAATCCTAAATAACGTAGCGTCTTCAAATTTCAAATTTAAGCTTTATACGAGGGTTGTCTGAAAAGTTTCCGACAGAACAATGATACAAGACATTTTTTTTCAAAATTTCTCATTGTAACTTTACACACTTCTCCCAGCGATGCTCCCATCTCTCTAACCCGTCCAAATAGTACTTGGCGTTTTCCTCTGCAAAATAATTGTTCACGAAGGTCATTGCCTCCTCATTTGACGAAAATCTTTGTCCTCCGAGCGCAGTTTTTTAAGGGGGAGGGGGAACAAAAAGAAGTCGCTTGGGGCTAGATCTGGTGAATAAGGCGGATGGTCAAGCAGTTCAAACCGTAATTCATGGATTTTCGCCATGGCAACCGCTGAGGTGTGAGACGACGCGTTGTTTTGGTGAAACAGGATTTTCTTTTTCTGCAAATGTGGCCGTTTTTCCGCAATTTCTGCCTTCAGCTTGGCAAGTAATGATGCGTAGTATGCTCCTGTAATGGTTTTTCCTTTTCGAAGATAATCGATTAAGATACTCGTAACTCCTTTACTATCCCAAAAAACACTTTCCCAGCCGAAAAAACAGTTGTTGCTTTTTTTTGGAGCCGGCTCGCCCTTTGCAGTCCACTGTTTTGACTGAATTTTTGTTTCGGGCGTATAATGGTGTATCCGAGTTTCATCTACAGTTATTAATCGGCGCCAAAGCTCTGATTTATTGCGCCTAAAATGCGCCAACAGAGCGTTGGAAATGTTCATTCGAACACGTTTTTGGTCTGAAACGCGGCACCCAACGCGCGTACAGCTTTCTCATGCCTAAATCTTGATTTGGACATTTTCATAACCTCTACTATCTCTCTCACTTTAATTCGGCGGTCGTCTGACACCATTTGGTGAACTTTAGCAATGGTATCGTCAGTGGTTGCAGTTTTTGGACGTCCCGAACCTTCATCATCTCCCAAGCTCTTACGGCCACGTTTAAATTCAGCTGCCCAAAATTTCACTGTGGTAAATGATGGTGCAGAGTCCCCATACACAGAGCCTAACTCACTTTCGATTTGCGTAGGCGTATTGCCTTTCAAAAACAAGAATTCAATAACAGCTCGATACTCAATTTTTTTTCACAAAACACACTCACATCGACTCACTCAAACGACTGTCAACTAAAAACTGCGCGTCCAAAATGACTGAAGCTTCGGTAAGTATCTGTCAAAAGATGCACAACTAGCATTCACTAGCTCTTATTGACGAGTGCCGCTATCTTTACGTTGAGGATACTTTTCAGACAACCCTCGTAAGGTGGGTACTTTCTTCAACAGTCATTCTTTTTAAACAACAACCGCCATCTATACGTCAGGTCGGGTACTTCTGGAAATACCCTCGAATTTGAATATTTTACATCAGTCATAATTCAGTGACCACATATTGTACACTAGAAAGCATCGTCTACTATCTACTCCTAACTAGAGGTTACTGATTCAAGTATCTAAATAGCGAATTCCATACAAATGGACTTCAAAGTTTCTGTTTTTATTGCTCCACAATAAGAGAAGTTCCTTTGAAATCATCGCAAAAGTTTGAAGTTCTTGAAGTCATCATATGAAGTCATCTAAACTCATTGAAGTCCTTGAAATCTTTGAAGTGCCTGAAGCCATTTAAAGTCAGTTGAACATCTTCAAGTAAATGCGCTTTCTCTGACTTCATCGTGATTTCAGTCAATGCAAATGCAATGCAAAGTCGAAAATTGCATCCTTATTGGCTTCACTGCTTAAAACTATTGCTTCAGCTAAGACTACGAAGTGAATAGTGTTCTAAGAGTGACTTTAATGAATTCATTCTTCAATGGTTTCATTCATTCTTTACAGCATTGCAATGTATCCTCTTTGTCTTACATTCGCAATACCGGCCTTCGTTTTACATTGCAAGTCCTAAACTCGATTGTGGGTCCTCTTTTTCAGACATTAAAACCTTTCCTCCTCTGCTTTGCAAAGCCATAAAAATCAGACGCACGAATTACCCCAGAAGAAGTCCTAGATCGTAAGCCATATTCTGAACAATGAAGATTGCTTTAGACAGGCGACAATCACTATTTACAAGTTAACAGAGGCTGTAACAGAGCTGCTATCAGCCGTATGTACGGGTACCCTACTACTCAGTAAGCGATTTGGTAGACTGCACTCTTTTTACATTGATCAGCTGTACAAAGTGATATCTGCTTGAGGGGGGAAGCATTCAATAAATGCAGACCTTCGCGTTCTACAGAATAGAAAGCGTACTTAAGTGTCCTATCTCGTGAATAGTCCTCGTGTAGATGAATAGATCCTTCATAAATCAAAAACACTCTCATCATTTGCATACGAACTTACCTGTATCACTCGCATAGGTAGACCAGTCTCTTTCGCCAGTTGCTCCCTAATATGTCGCGTTGGTTTCGGTGTTTGATTAAACGCCGTTTTCAGGACCTCCAACTGTTTCGCTTTGATTGTAGTACGCGGGCCACGTCGTTTCGAACCATTTGCACCATCATCGGGACTTTTATTCTCTGCCTGGGAATCACCTCGTCCATCTGGATCACCGTCCAGCGAACCCTATAACGTTGAAACATCAGTATAAATACAAAATCAATCAATTTCACCCTCTGCGCCCGATCATGATGATTAATCATCGGCTATTGAGCGTCGGCGGGCTTTGTTTTCGGCGTGATGATTATTCGGACCACATGGGCCCGGGTACTGAGTAAAATCGAACATACCTGATCGGAATCATCGTGCGTATTTTTACTGTCCGTACTCATACTTTGCACTGAGATATCTGATGCGCCGAGTTGTCCACCTGCTGAGTCGGGACCATTTGGTCCCATGCCACCCAGACCAAGCGGTGGCCCTCTTAAGTGTGCCTCATCATCATCATCGTCTTCACTGGCGGAGCCCATTAATGAATCTGGAAATTGGAATAAAAAAAAAAAAAAAAAAAAAATTAGAAAAGGAAATCCTTGCGAGTTGGTAGTCAGTGGCTGTTGATAGTTAGTTGGTGGTTGGTTAGGTAACTTATTCAAAAGTGCGGGTCTGTCACACTATCACGTGTCCAAAAAAAAAGAAGAAAACTGTAGCTAATGTGTTGCTGGTTACAGAAATTGGCAAGAGAAGTCTCTACATTGCACGGATGTACGAGTACGAGTACGAGTACGCTGTAGGATTGCTTTGCACGAGGAGGACATACGTCAACCCTTTTTGCTTTGCATGCAAAACATCCTTCCATGCAGTAGCAGTTATCGTGTGTTTGTGACTGTACTTGTGCCGGTGCTCATCATTTCGAAATTAATCGCGTTTTAAATCGAGCCACACGTCACTGTCGCACTTCGTCGCTGTTGTTCTCCTAAAGGGCGGGCGTTTTGTCTATTCAGCTCCCTTGGGGTTGGTGGGCCAGAAAGAGGGTTAACTAGACCAATCTGTTTCAAGCATGGAACGACGTTACTTCTCGGAAGACATACGAGTACATATGGTATAAGTACAAATGTATGTCTACAATTCCAAGGATTTGAAAGGGTATTCTTCATCGCGTGCATGGGAAACGGACGATCAGGCGACTGTGCTTTTCCTCCTGGGAAATGTCATTTTACTTGTAAATGTGATTGGAATACGAATTAAATGAAACACAGCGGTTAGGGGTTGTGATTCGGATTTCAGTCCTACTTTGAAATACAATGGCACAGGCGATACCAAAAGGCTGGTGTCGTTTAGGATCTTATTTCAGAAATTTTAGAGGGTGGTAAAGACCTGTTATGTAATTTGGTGCATATTGTTGTTGAATATTTATGAGCGATTGAGTTAAGCAGTGATACGTTAGATGACTGTTGTTGCAGGAGATGTAACTCAAGACATTGTTACGTACGATTGATCCATGTGACGGGGTGGCACAAAATAGGCGAACAGATAAATGGCAAATGAAATTTCTTCAAGAGGTATTGGACGCTTATTCTTAAAATTCAAAAGAAAACCTATTCAGTGAAATACTGGTATTTTCGTCAAAGCTGTTCGTAAAGGCGATATTTTTCACGGGCAATAACTTGAGAACAGTAACAAATTTGATCAATGACTCGTGGCTGATTTTATATTTCGTCAATAGGCTTTAAGTAGTACCTTGGCTACAAGTCCAAGACAGGTATTCAGACCCAACTTCAGCGGTACTCAATGTCATTTGAGGAACAAATATGTTGCACTTAAGTGTTCAAATAATTGTCTTGGTAGATTAAGTCCGGCCTAACCATGCGAAAGTCTAGTATAAACTTAAATAGGAATTGCATCTTCAGGATACAATTGCTTCTCTTTCGGAAGCAAAGCGGCTAGTATCCACACGAGTGGATATCGTATCGATACTTATTGCTTACTTGAACTTGGAAGATAAGTCAGATTCTAGAATCTATTTCTGATTGAAGAAAAGTGAATTTTTTTTTGTGACGGAAACAGAAAGTCCTTCTCGTAAGATTGGCTGATTGATCTGTGTACCATGCTCTTAAAAGAGAGTTATCCTTCGAAAACATTAGGGCTAATAGGCATACAATTGGTTTAAAATTAGACAGGATGATGTAGTAGCAGACTGGCTATCATTTCATTTTATAGAAAGGAGCACTAGCCCTATTTTGTTATATGAACACAAAAATTTCTTTTTTATAATTCGCGCGCGCTCAAGGGATTTAAAATGTTTGCACACAGGGCGAAGTAGAATCAGGGAGGTTGTAAAGAGAGGTTGCGGTGAACGTTGGTTTTAAATGTTTGAAGGTTATAATGACTAGGAAATAAAAAGCTAGGCAGGGCATTCCATAAGCGAGTTGTACGACTTAGGAACGAATCACGATATTTTAGAGTACGTCCGAAAGTGGGCTTAAGAGTATACTGATGAGAATTCATAGCGAGACGGGTGTTACGGTTGATAGTTTGGATGGGCGGAATGCTACTGGCGATTTCTATGGAGCACTGGTGGTGGAAATAGCTATAAAACAAAGTGCGACACTAGACATTACGTCAGTGTTCGAGGGTGTCAATTGATTGACTGATATGAGTTTTATCGCACGGTTTTGGACCCCATCTAGCAGGTGCAGAAATGTTTTAGGAGCACCTGACCAGATGTGGACATTGTACTATTGTACTTTGGGCGGATGAACGCCTTATATATTGTGGCCAGATAAGAGTGGGAAAACATTTCTTATATCGTTCGAGGAAACCTGGGCATTTCGCAGAAATTTTGGCGACATCGAATATGTGGTCATTTCAACGTAAATTGCCATTGACACACATACCGAGTATGGACAGGCTTTCGGTTTCGACGATGCAAGTGCCATTCACGGATAATGGCTGGGTGTTTAAATTCCACTTTAACGACGGCAGACAGCATTGTGTTGTGGAAGCATTAAATTCCACTCGGTTGATAGTTCCCCAATTGATTATGCTGTTTATATCGGAATTTAATGAGCTTAGCACACACTGCCATTCCCTTTCTACAGCCGAAAAACATGGACCTGAGTCCGGGGACGAATATGAAAAGCAGAGAGTACTGTCGTCAGCAAAGGAATATATTGGATTAGAAGTCGCAGACAAGAGGCCATTGATAGAAGTTAAAAAGAGAGAACGGAGCCCTGGGGCACATCAGCATTTATTTTGTGAATATCAGACTTGAAACAGTCAAAGTCAACTTGAATCAAGCGTTCCGAAAGGTAATTTCTAATCCATGGAAGACGAGAGCCATCGATCGAAAGAGCACGCATTTTCGACAAAAGAGCCTGATGCCAAACTCTGTCAAATGCCTTAGAAATATCAAGTGCAACTATCTTGCTTTCGCCAGATTGATGTACGCTTTGGTTCCACTTTTCGGTGAGACATGTCATCAAATCACCAGTGGACCTGTAGCTACGAAAACCGTACTGCCGGTCATTGAGAAGTTTTCGTGTTTAGAGATATTTCATGAGCTGACGGCTTATCAGCGTTTCCATGACCATGGAAGGAAGGGACGTAAGTGCAATGGGTCTGTAGGGGGAAAAGGAGGAAGATTCGCCTTTTTTAGGGACGGGCTGGACAAATGCTGTTTTCCATCTGCTCGGAAAGAGTCCTAAAGAGTAGGATTGATGAAAAGGCTTACACAGTGGTTTTGCCAGCGAGGAAGAACACGTCTTCCGAAGAAGGGGAGATAAAACATCTGGATCAGCGGATTTGTGAATGTCAAGATTTTTAAACACTCTTACACGAGTGCGAAAGTGGATTCGTCCCATTGCAGATTCGACGCGCTCAAGTGTAGGCGGAGACAAAACACAATCTGGGAGTGCTGAGCTAGCCGCAAAGTGTGTGGCAAGCAGATTGGTCTTGTCCAAAGAGTTGACAGCTGGAATGTCATCGTAAGTGAGCGTTGGGATGGAGGACGAGGCAGAATTTCTAATGTTTTTGACGAATGACCAAAAATGTTTACTGCCTTTGGGACATTGCGGTATTTTTTGCCTCAGTTTTTGGTCGTATTGGAATTTCACACGCTTGAGAAAGACCTTGCAGTCATTTCTGGCTCGTTTGAACTTTTTTCGGGTTTTCTCTGTCGGGTTGGTCCTGTAGGACCGAAAATAACCCTGACAGCCTCTTTACAGCTCGGGTCGTACCATGCCCTTTCTTTTGGTTTGATACTCTTCATCCGATGAGGGATAAAGGATCTCATTCCAAAGAGAATGGTGTCTGTGATCATATCAGTAGAGGCATCCACGTCGTTGTCGAGGGAACATAACGACCAGTTAAAATTCCTAAAGTAGCTGTTAAGACCGCTTCAGTTGGCTTTGTCGTATTACCATACACTTTTCTCTAACTGTGTGGTCGGTGTACGAGAAATTAGCTGATATGACACAATGGTCCGACGAGCCTAGAGGGGAGAGCACATCAACGCAGTACTTATCAGGGTGAGAAGGTAGAAACGAGTCCAGGGTATTGGCGGTATGACTGTTAACGTTTGGAATTCGTGTGGGCTCATTTACAAGCTTTTTTAAGTTATTTTCCGCTGCGAAGATCTCAACACACTCTCCTTCGGCTGTTGTCTGTCCAGAATGTCGAAGCCACCCGGAATTGTGTATATTGAAACCGCCCGTAATCACGATTTCAGTATGAGGATACACGGATACAATTCTTTGAATGGAGTCAGACAGCGCATCAAACTTGTGAAAGGTCAAATTGCTGTCCAGTTTAGGGCTTCTGTAAATAAAGCAGTAGTGGATAATTTGCTTACGGAGATGGAATTTTAACCACATGAAATTGAATTCCGGATTGGAACAGGGACTACATTGTGGTGGAGTTTAGTAAGCTACATCACTACGCACATAAATGGCGAGACCGCGGTGAGAGTAGAATAATGACACTAGCTTCAGATCAGAGTGATCTGAGAGGTGTGGGCGGGGATCTAAATGTGTTTCACTACGTGCCAAAACAGCTGGTCTATATTTACAGACGTGGACGTACGCAGAAAAGTGATTACTTCTTAGCCTGAATGAATTCCCTAGTCATAATTACAAACAAACACAGTAAACACAAATACCGACGATACTAAGCAAGTCTGCGAAGTGAAAATTCTGACGATGTTTTACCGAATCAAAGTGTTGTAGGTGGGATGCCCTTACAACAATAGGAAACAGCACACCAACAAAATTCATACCCACAGCCCGCTATCCATCGGTCGTTGCATACACTCAGTCACTGCACACGCTTTATGACAATGTAATACAGCAACGGCAGTGACCGAGTGCAAGCAACAGTTTGACCAGGGGCAGGAAGGTAAGAATGCCTGCACTGTGGATGATGAATTCACTACACTCGCGCGTTGCAGATTCTGCGGTGATCTGCAAGCTGTTGATGACATGACATGGGTGAATGCGAGGCAATATCGCATAGTCGAAGAAAATTTTTAGGAATATACTTTTTCGAAAACCTAGAGGAGGTAGACGGCACGAACTTCAAAGGTCTTCTTGGCTTTTGCAAGAAAGTTGGGTGTTTCACCAGGGCGATTGTTTAGGTTTTTGCCATTCGACAAATTCAACTGGTTCCTCAGGGATCGCGATAGGCCCGTTTTGGTACCTGGTGGCTGTATGACGGCATATTCATCACACCCCTGTTTAACCTAACCTAACCAAGCATGAATCATATTCAGAAACTCAAATAACAATCGACATGACTCAATGTATGGTATACTGTGCTTGTCCCATGTTGCAGTTCCTCCTTGGCTATCGTTTGCCTATTTTATGCAACTCAACCGATCTAAGAAAGGCTTTATGCTCCAAAAACGTATTTCTAATAGCTCATTAGCTGGCATTTGGGTAAGCGAAGTTGCAGTGGGACATCCAAGGTATTGGCTCTGCGGCTTCTGCTCCTAAGGGACTCAACTTAACTTAACTCTATGATCCACATCACCAAGTTACATACTCCTTTTCACTGAAATTTAAGCGTGAGTTTCAGTTCGAAATGGTGAGATTAGGTTTTATATCTTGCTGAGGAAAGTTCTAAGGTTTAATTATTGGCCGTTGTCTCCAGTTTTTTTTTAAATTTGCAGACAGATTAACATACATTTTATGGAAACAGTCAGATGGGTCCGTTGAACTTTGTACTGTTAAGATCGGGCTTGGTCTTTAAGGAACACTCATATTCTCAAAATTATTTTATTACCGTAACCAATGCCTGAAATGATTCAGTTGGTTTAGGCAGAGTCCAAAAACATTCCAAAGGACATTTAAAATGCATAAAATCCATACACATCAGATTTACGAGTATAAAGCAGTTACATTGCACCAGCACTTTTATTGTAACAACCATGGAAAACACCCATAACCCTCTATCCCATCTCTCGAGAAATAAAAACACCAGCTGATCCCTCTCAACCCATCATCCAGGCCGGAAGGACTCGCCCTTCAATGGGTGTTCGAGTATCCGTACAACTGAGTCAAGGGGCAGAAACAAAAATTCTCCAGCACTTGCATATTTAGATAAAGGGATTGCGCGTTCTCATCCGTTTTTCTGCATCACGGACCATATGATGCAAAACTAATTTGAAATTAATGTACCGCTGCGCTGGTTTGATTTTTTGGTGAGTTACCCCGCAGGGATTGGCAACAATTCTCCGTCATAACGCCGTGTGTACACACTGGCAGGATCAAAATATTTAACAATAAGCTATACACCGAAATGATGTTAAAGAGGGCGAAAAAAATCAGGTGGAAATCAAACAATTTTTACGTCGAAGTACTTATAGTCTATCTCAGAGTGTTTGCCACAATCCACTGCGGCACTGGCAGTTGGAGTCCTTGAGGCCAGTAAGAAAAGAAGAACCTTCGCGCCTTGTTTTGATTGTAAATTGAATTCATATGTATTTACTGTGGTGGCCTTAGTGTATGCCTTCTATCCCATACTCAAACAACGAGAAGCCCTTGAACACCATCCAAGTGAAATGTAAAAGCTCTCATCAATGGTCTTTTTCTACATCCTTCCGATATCGTTTGACACAAGTGAATTACACTCAAATCGACAAACAAAAAAAAAAAAGAAAAAATCGACATCCTCCATGCATACTGTCAAAAACAAACAAACATCTGTGACACGCATCTTAAAGGTCTCCTTCATACTTTATACCGCGCGTAACGCTTTGCCGCATAAAACTCGCTCTCCGATGGTGGTGGCGGTTGTTATCCTTGCTATTTTGAAAGGCAGTTTAAAGGCTTCTTCACATCTCAGGGATCGGAAATTTTCCCATTAAATTTGCCATTGTTGTCGCACAGTATAGGGGTGGATTTCTCAATGCTCCTCAAATGCTATGCCAGCCACATCAAAGGGGATGACAAAACCACTTGCAGCATCAGGATTCAGGCTACGACGGCACTGGTGGCAGTGGTGGCAGCGGTGGCATCACTGTGGCGGCAATCAAGTGCATAAAGGACACAACAACACGACAACACAACGACGGATGGACGCATGGTGCGCTCGCTCGGTCTATTATTATCGTAAATGTTCTTTCTTTTTTTTTTTTTTTTTTTGAATAAAAATTCATCGATGTGGGTGGGAAGGGCTGGTGGTGGAGGGATGATGATTTGCTGAAGCTAGTCAAGCTACTCGAAGGGGCGATTTGATTTCCTTCAAATAAGGATACAATAGAAAACAAGGGAAATTACTGTTATGCGAATCCGGATGGGTGTACTCGTATTCGTTTGTACAAAAAACAGACCGGGAAAGTAGGAAGCCCGAGTTATGTTTGAAGTGTTGTTCTACAATTGTTTGGGTTAATTGTTTGAATTACAATTATGTTGTCGGTCTTGAGGGTGTTTGAGGGTGGATGGTGGTATTACAAATTAAATGTTTTGTTGCTGTTGTTTTTGTTGGTGTTTCCAGTGACAGAATGTGTGTCAATAAGCAGGTGCTTCTAAAGTGCTTTGCGAATGGTTGAAAGTTGATTAAGATTTTGTAGACAATTTAATGAAGATGCGTCGAATGTACCTGATTTCGGGATATTTGACTCCTCTTACAGATTTTTACTTGATTTTTATAGATCTATGCGAAGTATGACAAGATATCCATTAAAAACTTGGGCGAATGCCGCCAGTACAGTAAATATCACTTCGCATGAGTGAAATAGAAGAGAAGCTAGCATAGACCCTTGTGGAATACTAATTTGTGGTAGCGAAGTGATTTATATCAACTGGTTCCCGTTGATCAGCGAAAATTCACAGGCCGAATCTCAGGGTATGTAGATTATCCGACGAATTTTGGTTCCTTCTAAATGGACCTACCTATGTACGACGTACGTCGGAAATTTGTAAGCCGCGAGGTAAATCGTTGGCTTCCTGTCAAGATCGTGCTTTTTAGTATAATCATACATTTGGCGGGGAATGGAGAGCTCCTGCAAGAAGTAGGCCCAACTTATTCATAATTTTGGAATTACAATTCTTAAAGACAACAATGAACTGGTTCTTAAAAGACAGCCCGTGATGTCAGTATTTTCTCCAACCCCTGACGAGTCATGACCTGGGTTTTACTTCCGATTGATGAAGGATAATATCATGGTCAATGTATGGATATATATTGGGTTGAACCACTTGAAATGTCCGATTTTATAGTAAAAATTTAAGAGCCAAATTATTTTCTCGTACATTTTTATTCAATCAAAATAGGATCCATTGGCATCTATGACATTCTTCCATCGCGATACAAGGTCAAATCTTTCTTTTTCGTAGAAGTGCTGACTATTTTGAGGCAATGAAATCTTCAAAGGCTTTTATGACCTCTGCTTCTGCCGGCAAAATGAATCCAGATTCCGGAAAAGATGGTAATCCGTTGGGGAAATATCATGAGAGTATGGCGGATGGGGAAGTATTTCAAATTCCAACTGCAACAGTTTTTGCACCGCTACTTGCGCCGCCACCCCATAACCTCGGGTCTAGCATTGTCATGCGAAAGAATCGGACCGTGGCTACTGACCAGCGCAGGTTGCCTTTCAGCCAATTTGGCATGCAATATGTTGGTTTCCTCACAATATTTGATAGGTAGGTAGGTAGATGAGAGTGGCTGTTGGATATACCAACCCACTTAGGCCTATTGGCCCATAGTGATGCCACGTGAATCCATGATCCTCTTACTGATGGAACCAGTTTGAGCTTCTGACGAAGCGTAGGAGACTGTTTACGTCTATATTTTTCAGATCGTTTAGGTCGCTATAGAAGAAAGCTCCTAAGTGAAGTTTTCTTCTCTGGGAGAAAGCTGGACATGTACAGAGAAGGTGGAGGATTGTCTCCTCTTCCTTCTCGTCCATGCAGCTTCTGCAGAAATCATTTGTAAAGGCGCCAAACCTTCTTGCGTGCTTGCCTAAGTGGCAGTGTCCAGTGATGACACCTATGATGCCGCTGAGATGTTCCTCATTTAGAAGGATCAGACACTTAGAGCGATACAGATCCAGTTTTGGCCAGATTTGTTTGGTCGCTAGACATGTTGGTCCAACAGTCCACCTAAGGTCTGTTCTTTTATTGGCATCCAGCTTTAATGTTAGTTTACACGCAGCGATTGGAATACCTATGCTACCCTTTTCCGGTAGAATAGATAGAGTGGTTCTAATTTTGGCGAGTTCATCGGCTCTACAGTTCCCTGGAACGTCTCTGTGGCCCGGCACCCAACAAAGGTGAAGGTTGAATTGCTTTGTCATCAACATAAGAGATGATGGGCATTCAAGGGCGGTTCTAGAATATAGTGAGACTGAGTTCAGGGATTTGATTGCGGCCTGACTATCCGAAAAGATGCGGATATCCTTTGCAGATATTACGTTTTTCTTCAGCCAAGACAGAGCTTCTTTAATCGCCAAAATTTCCGCCTGGAACACGCTACAGTGATTTGGAAGACGGAAAGAGAGGCTTCGATTTAGCGTGTCTGAGAAAACGCTGCCATCAACCCCGCTATCAGTTTTAGATCCATCTGTGTAGACATGGATTGACTTGTCATCCATGAAAGCATCTTCATCCCAGAAGGATCTAGAGGGGAAGCTTACATGGAAGTTTTTGTCAAACCAAAGTTCAGGTGTGGTGTAATCGATGTTCTCTGTGAGGATTCCTAATGTATTAAAAATACTGACATGGCCAAATGGATTATTTGTCCACTGTTTAGTCGCATGGAATTTCATATTTCCTGGAAAAGAGGACAAGATCAGTTTTATGGGGGTTTATTCTCAATCCACAGTGATCTGCCCAACGGGCTAATTTATTGAGATTTACTTGAAGGAGTTCTTTAATGGTATTAAGATGCTTACCTGAGACGGCTATAGCAACGTCATCCACATAGGCAATCACCCTGCTACCACTCGCTTCCAGGTATATCAGCAGTTCATTTACTACTAAGTTCCAGAGAAAGGGAGAGAGGACACCGCCTTGCGGCGTACCTCTGCTGACACATCTTCTAGCAGAAGCCTCACCCAGTTTGGAGTTGATTATCCTGCTGTTTAGCATAAGACTGATCAACCCCCAAGTGAGTCGCCTGCATGCAGAGTTGACAGCGCAGTCGTGATTGCGGATGTGTTGACGCTGTTAAAGGCACCTTCTATGTCCAGCAATGCGACCATTGTGTACTCTCTATATTGTGGGGATCGTAGAGCCGTTTCCACCGACTTTTCTTTACAGCAGGCATGTTGAGCCGTTGACATAAGTCTAGGATCAAGTTTTGCTCGTATGTGGATATCAATCAGTCGTGCTAGAGTTTTCCTTTGGGACAACATGAGAACATTTGATAGCGTTTATTGTTTCTCCTGGTTGAAGAAATGAAAAGTGGATTGGTCCTTTCCATGCCCACCAAATTTTCACCATCAAACTACTGCCCAGATCTTTTACGATTATCATACAGTGTCCACTTTACATCACAGGCGACTATTCGATGCAGTTAGGCTTCTTAATGTAAGCGATGCGCAGATTTCCAAGCACCGTAGTTGTTGGGGTTCGTTCAGTTCATGGGGTAGCTACTTATTGAGTTTCTTTACCTTTCCTATGAGAGAAAGGCATCGACTTATTGTCATTGGGGATACTCCCTTTATGCAATCTTCCGCTCCGATTTCGTTGGGTCCGCATCCACCGTTGCTCTTGAAACATCGTCGTCAACCAACGTTTCCGGTTTCAAACGTGGTTCATTTTCGAGGCTGAAATCTCCCAAAGGGAACTTTCCAAATCAACATCGTATAGTACGTTCGTATACCGCTACATCCCCAAATGCGTCATTAATGTTTTTCTTTTCCAATGACGCATTATGTCCCATTTTAAATTCGTAAAGGAAGAGGGTTCGAATTTGAACTGCCTGGTAAATAATTCCTAGAAAAAAATAACGGTATTTTAAACGAACCCTAAAATTCTCACACGTCAAGCACACGTACCACTTTATTTTGTAAAAAAAGAAAATTTAGCGTTCTGGCACAGATGTTCACTCGAGGACGTCGGACATTTCATGGGGTAGAACCCAATTCTTGGAACTGTGTGAATGCACTTCTTTCCAGTTGCGGTGTCACTTGTGTAGTCAACAGTGGCTTAGTGGCCTGTGCAGATTCCTAGAGATGGTGTAGTTTTGCAGTTAAGAACTGAGCATCATTTGTTCACTTTCATTCATCCTAAGCCTTGACAACCTATTACCCAGCGATTCACAAGCTCTTTTTGGTTGGACTAAACACCCAATTTGAATGACTTTTAAGCTGATGTGTTCAAGAAAGATCCGAGAAAGACTGCTAAAATCTAGTACTCTGAAAAACTCCGGCATATTATGACTCTCAGAATTAAGTCACTGTCATAGCCGATCCGCAATCCGTCTAAGAAAATTTCGTTTTTATAGTTCGTTTAGGGTGGAAAATGTACCAAGCAGGTCTACACGAAGTTAGTCTTTAGATGAAAGAGATAGTTTGACTCATAACCAATTTTTGGATCACCCTGCTGTAAATATGTCTGAACTTATGTAAGTGACCATCGTCCACTCACTCAGTATTTTGAGTTTTTGAATCTGGTTCTGTAAGAGACCGTCAATAACTTAGCATATAACATAAGTCGAAAGGGGGAAAGCGGAAGGGACTGGGACAGGGTGTCCCAGTTTAGGTTTTCCTCCTGACAGCTGAAGATTCCTGAAGCTATGGCAAGGGGGGAGGGGTATTTTCACTACCCTCCAAGTTATAGGCCGTTTAAGTGAGGAACCTCTGATTTCGAGGTAAAGCTTCTTAAAAGGCCGTAGCTTTCTAACGGATTCACCTTAGGAAACAACCCTTGTGCACATTTTTGAAAGAGAATTTCAGTGTGCACGCTGTTCAGGTTGCTCAAAGACCAAGCTCCTGATGTACTTTTTGGTTAACGAAACTAAGCTCACCAAAAAACGCAACATGAGGCACAGAAGGTATGAAATAATAGGAAGAAACCGACCCAACTCCATTCAAGGAGGTGGTATTGCGATCTTCATAAGGAAAGACTTGCGATTTAAAAGAGTGTACAGCCGTGAAGTGCGTAGGTTCCAGGTGCTGGCAACATTTATCGTGTACATGACTCTCCGTAGTGGAAAGCGGTTGTATATGGTCTCCGTCTATGAGCCTGAAGCTACTCAATCCGCGATATTCATCTCAGAACTCGAGACACTTTTTCAATTCCTCAGGCTGTAATCGTAGGCGAATCACTTCATAATCGGCGGAGATTTCAGTTCATCGTGAAGAATGGCGATATGACTTCTGCTGGAACATTTCACATTAAAAATGGTTTGCAACAAGGTGCGGTTAATTCGACGTTCCTATTCAACATCTACACAAGCGATCTTGTGAGTTCACTTCAACATGCCATAGCGTACGGAGACGACTTGATTGCGTACAGATCAGGTCCACAAATCGAGGTCATAAATATTCTCTTGCAAAGCGACTTCAATACAATCAAACGATATTGCTATCACCGGAAATTGAAAATCAACTTTCAGAAGTCGGAAACTATTCTGTTTAGGATGACTTTGTTTTCGATCGTGGAACAGCACGGGTCTGGCTAGATCAGTATCTATATTTTAATAAACGAGCAAAAGGTGCTTCCCCGTGTGGTTCAACGTGAGAGCAAGTTTATTGGAAAAGATTCGGGGGTTTGAGAGGGCTTGTCTTCGATTATACAGAACATCTGAGTCTGAGTATATAAAATTCTATCCTAATGAAGTCTTATACAATAGAGCCAACCTAATAAGAGTGGACAATTTCGTCATTAAGTTGATTCGAAGGCACATTGCCCGGACAATAACCTCGACGAACAATCCGATCTACGGGGCTTATTACCCCAATTATCTATATCACGAGAGCGTACGCTTCAACGACTTTGTGCTCCCAGAGGCGTTCGTTAATTAAGCTAATTTATTAGCATTTTGTTGTCTAACTTGTAATTGGAGTTGGAATTGGATATAATAAAACTAAGCTAGAGTTTGGTCAAAACATCGTTCACAAGACTTGATTTGTGAAATGCTGCATTATCGTGGTGCAAAATCCAAGAATTGTTCTGCCATAAACGCTTTGTAACGCTTCTGTTGACCCACGGAAGAAATTCCAAATGAACAACACCACGAAAAGCGAAAAAAAAAGTGAGCAAAACCATTGCAGGCCGCCTTGGATGAAGCAAGTTTTCAACAATTTCACAGCCCTCTTTGAACGCTGTATACAACTCAAATGCTCTTGTTCTCGATATTACAGAGTCCCCGTAAGCGTCTGTAATATCTGTAATATAATCAACCAGTCCGAACAAGAAACTCCGTTCACAACACAAAATTTCAAACTCACTCTTTCCTCAATATCTTTCCGCATGGTAAAAATCTCCAATAGTTGAAAAACTTTGGTCCTGCTTTCGGATTATGTTTACTTGATGTCCCAAGTTTATTTCCATTAAATCAAGAAAATGATATCGGCTAACTGGCCCCCGCCAGAATTAATGACCACTCGCCCCGATTTGTCGCATTTTCCATCTCTCTAGCCAGAACTTACGGCGATAGATCCTCGCATTTTTGACGGATATTCCCTTTGAGGGCGTCAGGAGTCTAAGGCTTGTTGACATAGACTCGTAATCTCATAGAGAGATTAGGCGACCCGGAAATACAGCCCTCAAAATTTCGGTTATGGCTCGTGCAGTACACTCCGTTGCTCCATCCTGTTGGAAGTTGGAACCACATGTTCTCAAGTCCAATTGAGGAAGGAGAAAGGGCATAGCCCTGTAGCGTTCGTTTGGCCTGCGACGTTTTCGAAAAAATAAGGCCCGATGACGTCTCCAGCATAAACAGCACACCATGAAGTTTTTTGAGCCGGTGCAATGGCTCTTCATGGGTTATATGCGGATTTTCGATACCCCAGAAGCGATTATTTTGCTTATTCACATATCCACAGAGATGGAAGCGGGCCTCGTCGCTCATGATGATTTTCGGTGAAAAGTTGTCTCTCTCGTGGTCGAGATTCAGGATGTCTTGAACGTAGGTTACACATGCTCGGCAGTCAACAGCTAATAGCTGATGCAAAATGTGCACTTTGTAAGGGAACGTCTTACAGTCGTTCACCAAAATTCTCTGTAAAGACTGCCGCGCCGGTTGATGCCCAATTGTGCGGCACGTCGTCTGGTCGATACTCCGGCGTCTTCTGCAACATCTTCAAACACAGCTGCGATTTTTTTTTCTTTTTATAATTTTCGCGCGCTCTAGAGTACCCTTAAAATGCTTGCACACAGTGCGGGCGAAGGAACATCAGGGAGGATAGAAAGAGAGGTACCGGTGAACGTTGGTTTTAAATGTTTGTAAGGTATAACGACCAGGAAACACAGAGACCGGCAGGGCATTCCATAAGCGAGTTGTACGGCTTACGAAAAAATCACAATATTTTAGAGTACGTCCGAAAATGGGCTTGAGGGTATACTGATGAGCATTCATAGCGAGACGGGTCTTATGGTTGAAGGTTTAAAGGTGCGGAATGCTACTGGAGTTTCCATGGAGCACTGGAAGTGGAAATAGCTATAAAACAAAGTGAGACAGGAGACATTACGTCGGTGTTCGAGGGTGTTAATTAATTGACTGATATGAGTTTTATCGCACGGTTTTGAATCGTATCTAGCAGGTGCAGAGATGTTTTAGGAGCACCTAATCAGATATGGGTATTGTACTCTAATTTCGGGCGGATGAATGCCTTATATATTGTGGCCAGATCAGAGGGGGAAAATATTTCTTACATCGCTTGAGGAAACCTTGACATTTCGCAGCATTTTTGGCGACATCAAATATGTGGTCATTCCAACGTAAGTTATCCCTGACACACATACCAAGAATGGAAAGTTAATCGGTTTCGACAATTCAAGTTCCATTTGTGGATAATAGCGCATTAAATTCCACTCGGTTGATAGTTCCCCAATTGGTTATGCTGTTAATATCGGAATTTAATGACCTTTACATACGCTGCCGTTCCCGTTCTACAGCCGAAGAGCAGGGGCGTGAGTCCGGGTACGAATATGAAAAGCAGAGAGTACTGTCATCAGCAAAGGAATATATTGGATTAGAAGTGACAGGCAAGAAATTAAAAAGAGTGTCGGAGACAGAACGGAGCCCTGGGGCACACCAGCATTTATTTTGTGAATATCAGACTTGAAACCGTCCAAGGCAACTTGAATTGAACGTTCCGAAAGGTAATTTCTAATCCATTGAAGAAGAGAGTCATCGACATCGACAAAAGCGACTGATGCCAAACTCTGTGAAATGCCTTAGAAATATCAAGTGCAACTATCTTGCTTTCGCCAGATTGATGTACGCTTTGGTTCCACTTTTCGGTGAGACATGTCATCAAATCACCAGTGGACCTGTAGCTACGAAAACCGTACTGCCGGTCATTGAGAAGTTTTCGTGTTTAGAGACATTTCATGAGCTGACGGCTTATCAGCGTTTCCATGACCATGGAAGGAAGGGACGTAAGTGCAATGGGTCTGTAGGAGGAGAAGGAGGAAGATTCGCCTTTTTTAGGGACGGGCTGGATAAATGCTGTTTTCCATCTGCTCGGAAAGAGTCCTAAAGACTATGATTGATGAAAAGACTTACACAGTGGTTTTGCCAGCGTGGAAGAACACGTATTCCGAAGAAGGGGAGATAAAACATCTGGATCAGCGGATTTGTGAATGTCAAGATTTTTAAACACTCTTACACGAGTGCGAAAGTGGATTCGTCCCATTGCAGATTCGACGCGCTCAAGTGTAGGCGGAGACAAAACACAATCTGGGAGTGCTGAGCTAGCCGCAAAGTGTGTGGCAAGCAGATTGGTCTTGTCCAAAGAGTTGACAGCTGGAATGTCATCGTAAGTGAGCGTTGGGATGGAGGACGAGGCAGAATTTCTAATGTTTTTGACGAATGACCAAAAATGTTTACTGCCTTTGGGACATTGCGGTATTTTTTGCCTCAGTTTTTGGTCGTATTGGAATTTCACACGCTTGAGAAAGACGTTGCAGTCATTTCTGGCTCGTTTGAACTTTTTTCGGGTTTTCTGTCGGGTTGGTCCTGTAGGACCGAAAAAAACAATTCTCTAACCCTGACAGCCTCTTTACAGCTCGAGTCGTACCATGCCCTTTCTTTTGGTTTGATACTCTTCATCCGATGAGGGATAAAGGATCTCATTCGAAAGAAAATGGTGTCTGTGATCATATCAGCAGCGGCATCCACGTTGTTATCGACAAAACATAACGATCAGTTAAAATTCCTAAAGTAGCTGTTAAGACCGCTTCAGTTGGCTTTGTCGTATTGCCATACGCTTTTCTCTAACTGTGTGGTGGGTGTACGAGAAATTAGCTGATATGACACAATGGTCCGACGAGCCTAGAGGGGAGAGCCCATCAACGGTGTACTTGTCAGGGTGAGAAGTTAAACACAAGTCCAGGGTATTGGCGGTACGACTATCAACGTCTGGTACTCGTGTGGGCTCATTTACAAGCTTTGTTAAGTTATTTTCCAACACCGTCCTGCGGGTGTTGTCTGTCCAGAATGTCGAAGCCACCCAGAATTGTGTAATATTGAAATCGCCCATAATAACGATTTCAGTATGAGGATTCAGGGATACAATTCTTTGAATGGAGTCAGACAGCGCATCAAACTCGTGAAAGTTCGAGTTGCTGTCCAGTTCGGGGCTGCTGGAAATAAAGCAGTAGTGGATAATTTGCTTACGGAGATGGAATTTTAACCACATGAAATTGAATTCCGGGTTGGAACCGGGACTACATTGTGGTGGAATTTGGTAAGCTACATCACTACGCACGTAAATGGCAAGACCGCGGTGAGAGAAGAATAATAGCACTAGTTCGTAGCTAGGTAGTTTGTGATCAGTGTGATGTGAGAGGTGTGGACGGGGATCTACCTGTGTTTCACTAAATGCCAAAACAGCTGGTCGGTACTTACAGAAGTGGAAGTACGCAGAAAAGTGGTTACTTTTTAGCCCGTGTATATTGGCTACGTCCACCCTGAATTCCCCAGTCAAAGTACAAACAAACAAACACAGTAAACACAAACACCGACGATACTAAGCAAGGCTGCGAAGTGAAAATTCTGACGATGGTTTACCGCATCAAATTGCTGTAGGTATTATGCCCTTGCAACAGTGCACCAACAAAATTTTCACACACAACCCGATATTCATCAGTTGTTACATACACTCGTTACATCACATAGACTCAAAAGAAAACGAAGACAGAATCGATAGGAAACTAAGCTAACAATATCGTATTCTTGAAATTCTCAAAATCTCCCAAATTCACCCAAAAAGGCCCTTGCTGCATACTTACGAGTATGTAGTCGGTAGATACATGCAAAACCGTAAGGAACACCAAAAATTACACTGATTAGTATCAGCACTTAGTAATTTCAAACTTTTAAAGTTGGCAATCTCTTAATTCACTTTTGCGGAGAACTGCAACCAATCATAGATTTCAGAAAGAAATATGAGATCAGGCAGATGATGCAAAGATGCGAGATGGGCATCTGTCCGAACACTGTTTTTGGAAATTTTTACAACATTGAGTAGAGAGTATAAAGGCTTAAACTTAGTCTTGATTTCATGTGTGAATAGACCTAAGTATGAGGGATTCAAGCAGCAGTCTTAAACTGAACTCCATCTCTTCTGACATTGTACTGACCTCGTATGGTTCAACTACAAAACGGCCAGAAAATTCAGTGTCCTTGTGAAAGTTAAGAATATTCTTTCTTGAAGGTATCGTCAGTCACTCGATCTTATTTGTGTATTGTGCGCTTGAAGGTCTGTACCTACGATATCAGTAAAGTGACTCCTCTTCATGATATGTTTAACGTCAATAAAGAGTCCTCCTTATCAGTTTGGTCTTGTAATTCTTCTTGTCTTATACCTCACTGAACCAAGTGCATCGAAATCCATTCTGATTCCCTCCACCGAAGTCACAGAAAATAACCAAAACTCCGTCCTCTATACTATCATGCCAGACCGAGCGACCGACCGACGACTGATATTGATTGCTTGCATGTTACAATCAAACGCTTCTACCAAATGTTTGTTCCATTCTACTCACTCACTTTGTCTCTCACACGGTGTTTCGATAAAAATGAAAATTGCCATGCCTCCGACGTCACGGATGTTATCATGAATTCTGCACGGAATTTCACACACGAACGGGCAGGTATCCGTAATTCCCTTCTATTTTGTTCTCCACTGAAAAATGGGTGACTTGCGAGCAGCTATCGTCGTCGTTTTGGAATTGATGTCAGAACCAGAAGCAACATTCCCGGGAGTTGATTATGTGGAAGAACAACTCGCAGCCGAACTTAAACAACAATCCACACACTGACTGAATTAGAAGTCCCAAGAACTAATACACAGTACATTCAACCCCCCGACCAAACACCACATCAGCAGACGAGACGACCTCGGCATACCCAATCCATACCAAATCCACCGTCAGAAACAAGACGTTGATTTTTTTCCTCCACTGTAGCGGTGTCATGATTGAGCACAATCCGAAACTCAGTGCACTTGTCCCAGAGGGTTTATCCTGATGTTTAACTATTGTACGAGTAGTTGCGTGCACCACAATAATATGAGTAAACTTCCACCTTCCGCAGCAAAATAACAATTACAAAATACCAAACATAACAATAAAAGTTGTGTAGTGCATCTCATCCTCCTGCTCTTGGCCTGGCCACATGGCATCATCGTCATCGTCATCGTCATCAATGCCAGCGTGAAGAATTCCTACGAACTTGGTCGTAAATGTTGGTGATGCAGAAGAGTATAAGAGCACATGCCACCCCCTCATGGTAAGGGTGGAACTTTAAGGAAACTTGGCCGGATCCGTTGGAGATCATAAATCACAATTTTCCTATAATTCCTATTCTTTTGAAGAACTCCCAAGGGAAGGGCGGAATTGTTTATAGCATCGATTTGCTGGAGGATGTGGTTTTTGCCTGCGACTGCTGGTAGTTCGGGGTGACTGAATGGACCGACCGTTGTAGTGCCGACGGCTATCTGCTTCTGACAGTTCCAACTGTTCTGAATCGATTTTGGTAAAAGAGCTCTATTGTTGGCTAAATTAGCTGGAAACGAGATCTTTGGGGATGAACGTTCGGACTGAATTGTGTGTGAAAGAATTTCATGCCAGTTACGACATACACATGTACTCGTATGTAGTTAATGACAACTTGCAGACTGTAGGGTTGCGAATATGGTACGAGTATATCTCGGAACCTAACTAAAGGATTTCTCCGTTTCTCTTGAGCTTGTGGTTCAAAGGAAATTTGTCTCAGTTTTCGTTGAAATGTAAAACATGAGTGACTACTGATTCACAATAGAAGTTTTCCTTCAGGCAAATGACATACAGTCAGTCTACAAGAAACGTGTCTAAGAGTCCGTATGGCATGATTTGGAAAGCCTTCAAGAATTGTGATGTAATGAAGTTTCGGGTGCCTAGTGCTTGGGTGTTGTACGATGAGGGTGGGCACTTGACGTAATTATGAATTCAAATCAAACCTAACCACCTGGTGGTAGCCACTATGTACTGGTCTCGCACATTTGGACTAACCTTATAATCGCGGGTGTTAAGCAAAAAGAAAATACTAGGTAACGCCACGGCAGATGTTATAACTTTTGCAAATGGAGGCAAATGTCAATTCTACTTCCACTTTTGTGAAGTGCACGTCAACAAGACATGAATCGCTATACTCCTGTAGAATGCGGAATAATGGTTACAATTTTTTTGCAGAGTAATTCGTGGATGGTGTTGGTGCAGCGTGTATTTAGGCGCATATTTCCCTAACTGGGCAAGCACCATGACGTTCAGCTACTCGCCCAGAAGATTATGGGGGAACACGAGATGCAGTCAGTACTCACCGGCCCCGAAACAGCCGTTCTGCTGAAAATATCACAGATGCGGTTGAAATGGCGCAAAGGGCCCAGGAGTATCGACCATCAACCGGCGGTCTTTACAGAGAATTTTGATGAAAGACTGTAAGCACTTACAAAGTGCAGACAGTGGATCAGCTGTTAGCTGTTGACTGCCAGGCGTGTGTAACCTACGCTCAAGACATCCTGAATCTTGACCACGAGAGAGACAACTTTTCACCGAATATCATCATGAGCGACGAGGCCCACTTCCATCTCTGTGGATATGTGAATAAGCAAAATAATCGCTTCTGGGGCACCGAAAATCAGCGTATAACCCATGAAGAACCATTAGCACCCACTCAAAGTTACTGCATGGTGTGCTGTTTATGCTGGAGGGGTTTTTTTGAAAACGCCGCAGGCCAAACGGCTGCTGTGGACGGCGCGAGCGCTACAGACCCATGCTCGACGACTGAAGAACATATGGTTCCAACAGGGCGGAGCATACTGCACGAGCCGCAACTGAAATTCTGAAGGCTGCATTTCCGGGTCGCCTAATCTCTCTATGAGATTAAGAGTCTATGTCAACAAGCCTCAAACTCTTGGAGCCCTCAACGAGAATATCCGTCAAGAATGCGAGAACCTATCACCGCAAGTTCTGGCTAGAGTGATGGAAAATGCCATAAATCGGGGCGAGTGGTCATCAATTCTGGCGGCGGCCACCTAGCGGATATCATTTTCTCGACGTAATAGAAAAAAAATGTAAGATATCAGGTAAGCATTATCCATTGTACTCGTACATTACATCAAATGGGTTTTCAACCACAAAACGGCTAAATGTTCTTCTTCAGACCGGATCTCTAGCTGTAGCGATTCCCCTCCATAAAGAGCCACCATGGAGTTTTCAAAAATTTTTGAATCGGATGATTGTCATGTTCCCGGTAAAGAAAACTTGATGGATTGCTGACCTTGCCAGATATATCTGTTATTCTGACAAATAGAAGCGGAGATAATGCTGAACAGGATCAAAGAACAGCTGGATACGGCTCGCGATGTCGAACAAGCACGCTTTAGCCGTGCATCTTAAACAGGATCAAAACAACCTTTCCAATCAGCAGAAAATGCCGGAGTAATGCTCGGTAGCTTCCGCCTTAATCGTTTTAGTCAACCTAATACTAAAGCTGTGACTGGGACTTGGAATAAACTTTGCACTAAGGTAAATGTTGAGGAAATCTAGTTTAAGGAGAAGTGGTGGTGTGGGTCGTTAGACAAAAGGGACGATGACATCGTAAATTACGAGCGCTGGTGTTAAGGAAATTAGAGTTGTAAACGGATGCCCAAGAATGATTAAGGCTTACAATTCGTTGGACCATTGTTTGATTAAACTAAGAGGTAAAGATCATCTTATCAATTGAAATACATGTCAAGGTCGTAAAGCGATTGAACTAGAGGTGCTGGTTGACCGAAGAAAAAATGAACTTGAAGGCACGACTAGCTGCACTTACGTTAGAAATTTTTGAGGCATAAAATAGAATACTTGAAGCTAGGTGTCTTGTGGTGAAGAATAACTTTGAAAAATCTGGTTTCATCAGGGTAGAGGAACAGGGAGGAGTGTTTATTGACCTTCTCCACACCATTTATAGCTAGGCTAAAAGAAAGAGGACCTAGATCGCTGCCTTGAGGAACATCAGTTGAGGCAAAAAAAAAAAACGACTAAGAAAGAACAGTCAAAACACAAGCACTAACCGAGTTTTGTAAAATGGCTTCAAAACAGGGGGCATACAATTTGAAAAGAATCAGTTTATGGAATATCTTAGCGTAATCAGTTTCAAGCAGATCAATTTCGTTGCCTAAGGGAAGAGAATCAATGGACACGAATTGTACCTTTCAGGAAGCGGACAATTTGAAAACGAGACGATATTGGGTAATTTCATTCTTTAATTCCTGTTTATCTGAGGTTATGACCGAGAGCTTCCAAATCTGAAAAAATTTTAAGCAAACCTACGTAGGAAAGAGGGAGAGCAAGATTGAAGAAAGACTTTTAAACGAATGACGTGGGAAGGCCCCTACAACCATCCATTAAGTTGTAGCAACTTTTCTTCGATACGAGTAGGATCAGAGGTTTTAGGCCAAAGGGAGAAGTAATTGGAGTATGATGAGTCCAATACGAAAGAGTTTTCCATAAACGGTTGTTTGGAAAGTAGGCCATGTTATGTAGGTCGGTTGAAGATTTCTTCTCGAAGAAGAAGGAGGGAGGATAACCGGCGGATTTTCTTTGTTTTAAGCTGAAATGATCTTGCAAAAGTTGGCTTGCCATCTAAATATTGGGTCTGTAACTGTGGTTTGCTAAGAGATGGCGTAACTTGTTATTATTCCATTGGAACATGCGTTGGAAAGCTACTGTCATTGTACGTCATTTCAGTATATGTCATTCATTTGAAGCGTAAACAACAATAATTTTTTTTCACTCAAATATGTCGAACTTTGTGCCTGAAAAAGTGTTTTTGCGAGGAGTTCTTCTTCATTACTTTAATATGAAGAAAACTGCTGCCGAAAGTCATCGTATTTTGGTGGAAGTTTATCACATGCGCTAGCTGAGCGAACGTGCCAAAAGTGGTTTGCACGATTTAAAAGTGGTGATTGGTGGCTTGGAAGACGATGAACGTCCTGGGCAGCCAAAAAAGGTTGAAGATGAAGAACTGGAAGCATTACTCTATGAAGATTGTTGCCAAACACAAGAAGAGCTCGCAGAATCGTTGGGTGTCTCTCAAGCAACCATTTCAAAACGTTTAAAAGCAGCTGGATATATTAAAAAGCAAGGAAATTGGGTTCCACATGAACTCAAGCCGATGTCCAAAATGCTACTGGAACGCCACAAAAGGAAGTCATTTTTGCATCGGATTGTTACTAGCGATTAAAAATGGATCCATTACGACAACCCCAAGCGTAAAAAATCATATGTGAAACCCGGCCAACCAGCCAAAACAACGGCAAAGCCGAATATCCATGGCGCGAAGGCAATGCTCTGTATTTGGTGGGATCAGAGGGTGTGCTGTATTATGAGCTGCTAAAACCGGGTGAAACCATCAATGGACAATGCTACCGAACACAATTAATCCGTTTGAAGAGAGCAGTGGCCGAAAAACGCCTGGAATATGCGACCAGACACGAGGCAATAATTTTCCATCATGACATCGCTCGGCCCCACGTTGCTATTCCGGTTAAGAACTATTTGGAAAACAGTGGATGGGAAGTCTTACCCCACCCGCCTTATAGCCCAGACCTTGCCCCTTCTGACTACCATTTGTTCCGGTCGATGCAGAACGCCCTCAATGAAATACGGTTCACATCAGAGCAGAATATCAAAAATTGGCTTGATTCATTCTTGGCTGCCAAGCCGGCGCAGTTCTTTTGGGATGGGATCCGCAAATTGCCAAAAAGATGGGAAAAAGTCATAGCTTCCCATAGCTTCCCAGCTTCAAAGCCATCTCAACAATTTAGTGTTGAATATTGGCTTTCCTGAATAGTTTGCAGCTTGTCAACAAAGGCGGTACACCCAAAAGCAGCTCAGTATGTCGATTATGAGTATAAAAAATATGAGAAAGGGGTGTATGACCTTTAAGGGAATTAAGCTGTTCACTACGAAAGTGGATTTCCGTGAATTTTGGAATTTCGCGCGTTGTAACTTGAAAAGCAATACCACTCCCTTCAACTACCATCTATCAATAGGATACTGCCAAATTTTGAACGATATCCGTCATTGCCATTTGAAAGCAGGCAACTCAGTGAATGGATCCACCACAATACTCGTACACCGGAGACCAAACAGTGAGATTCTTCGAGCGAATCAGCGTCGAAAAAGGCCAAGTTGAGTCTGTAGGCCACGGTGACAGTTTTTGGAATGCACGCGACACAATCCACATCGATTGCCTTCATAAGACAAAAGCCAATTTATTGGACTAGTTTCACGACAATTGTAAGGAAATGCGACAGGATTCGGCCTAGAACAGAGTCGCCTTCCATCAAGAAAATATACGGCTAGGTATCACGTCGAAATTCCATTAATCGGGCTACGAATTGGTCGTCGGAAAGAAATTTTACTCCAACGATCAAATAATCGCTCAAGCAAACGCTTATATTTTGGACCTCGGCGAATCTTATTATTTGGAAGGCATCAGAAAAATAGAGAAGCGTCGGATGAATTGTATTGACCCCAAAGGAGACTACGTTGACACACGTTATCTTTGACTTACTTGTCCACACTCGTATAGGTAGAAAAATCTTGATCAGATACTGTTGAGAAAATATTGTACAAATTTCCTTAAAATTGTAACAGCACTGGCGGCAGCGTGTGGCTCATGAAACATACGTCAAATGAAATAAACCTAGCCAAGCTGTCACATTGAGCGAAGTTACGCCATTTTAAATCGCCATCTAAATCGTTTTTCGAAATCTCGGTCTTTCTTTATTCTGAGCCCACGGTGCCGCCACGAATCTGCCAAAAATTGTAAGTACCTACGAAATATATGTAAACCACATGAATCATTATGAATATACATATCCATATATTGAATTATAGCAAATAAACGTCACCAAACGAATAAAGGGGTACGATCATTCATCAGTCTGGGAGGGGCACAACACTACTTGCGCAGCAGCGCACAAAATCTTTACTCGAATTTTTGTCCGTTGACAACGAAAACCCAAAGAATCGACGCCTGCGACGAAGAATTGCTGCCGTGCACTCGTAGTCAGCTAAGACGCAAAGGAGATACCCGCCGCCTGCGACACATCTGCTGCCGAGCACCAGTCGTCAAGAGAAAAGGCAGAATGTCAACGACTGCAGGAGCTCTTAAACCAAAGCCAAGCTGACAACTCTTCCAATGTCGACACAACATCTCCGTTAAGATTTACCGCCACACGTTCGAGAGAGAATGTCTACTCTGCGGAAACCGTCTCAAGGTCGCTCTCTAATGCGAGCATAAGTACAACTGCAACGGAAACAGTCATGTGCACCGGAGCTGAAACAACACAGCGCATGCCAGCATCCAGACCTATGTTCCTACCACAACAACTACAGGCTACGATGGCAACGAACATGGAGCAGTCAGCAGCACCACCAGTCCCTAGAGTCCCAACGTTTATGTCGCCAATATTGCCATTCGTATATCCGTGATCCACCCCAGGCGTCAACATTCCCATCATCGAGTCAACAACCGAACCATCACAGCACCATAGGCAGTCGAAAAATTATCGATCTACCCGAATGTGCGGGACGCCCGGAAAGATGGCCGATGTTCGCTACAGCATTCCTGGAGTCCACGGCAGCGATGAATTATTCGAACGTAGACAACATGTTTTGTCTGCAAAAATGTTTAAAAGGCGCTGCATGGGATGCTGTCGAATCATTGTTGATCCATCCAAATGATGTGAATCGTGTGATGTTGGCGTTGGAGTTCAATTTCGGCCGCCCCGAATACTTAGTCAGTAGCCAATTGCACAAGGTCAGGGAAATCCAGCCGATCCCAGAAGCCAAACTGGAACTGCTCATACCACTAGCGACGAAGGTGCAAAATCTAGCGACCTTTCTTGAAGCCAGTGGAATGTATCACCACCTAACGAATGCTACACTGATGAGCAAAAGGATAGAGTGGGCGCGGCACACTATCACGATTCAGCCCTACCCGACAATCAAACATTTCGACGAGTGGTTAAGTGGAGTAGCGAGGTTAGTCAGTCTCGTCGCCCCGAGTGTTCTACTACCGACGGTCAGAACTGAGTAGAAATCGAAGCCGAAGAACGTTTTACACGCCGTAGAACGACGTATACCAGCTAACAAGTGTCGTTATTGCGAAAAAGATCCACATCCGGTCGCCGACTGTCACATCTTCAAGAAATTGGACGTTCCAGCCAAGTGGAGGTTCGTCAAGAAAAACAAGTTGTGTTTCTCCTTGAGAAACAGATCCTGCAAATCATCGAGAAAATGTGAAACCGATCATGTCATCATGTATCTCTCCACGAAAGCCAAACGACAGCAACACCAGCACCCGCCAGAACAGTGGAACCGAAGACTCTCTTGCTCAGCTGTTGTGCCACGAAGAAAGAAAAATCTTGTTCCGATTGGTGCCTGTCAGACTATACGGCAAGGACGTTACACTACAGGAGTACGCGTTATTGGATGAAGCAAATCAGCTGGGAGAAAAGGGGCAAGCAAAGGATCTCACATTGCAGTGGTTCGGAGAAGAGACTTCGGCAAGGAAGTCTTACGTGGTTGACGTCCAAATCAGTGCGGACAAGCAGGATGCAGAACGGTACTACCTGAACGGAGTGAGGTCGGTCGATGACCTAAATTTACCAGTGCAGACGCTGAGCGAGGTTGATCTACAACAAGTTGGTCAACAATGGAGCATAGGTACGTTCACTCGGTCTCGATCATTGTCAACTTGGAGTTCCGTTGCGAGTCATAAAATCTTCGAACGAGGGCCTGATCTTTGCAGAAACAAGGCTTGGTTGGCTCGCATATGGGAGGTCGGAAGGTCCAACAACCGGTGAAGAATTTGTTCTCCACAGTAGCCAAATCAACGAGGACGGAGAAAGCCTAAGCTTTGATAGGATAGCCGAGGAGTACCTGTCTATGGATAACTTTGGAGCGAAGAAGCCGACTAAGATGCTTAAGACTGCACCAAATGAAAGGGCCTTACGGATTCTGACGTCTACAACCGTGAGGGTCAACGATCGGGGTTCCTGAGAGTTACGTAATGGCCAAACTACGTCTACACAGTCTCGAAAGAAGGTTCGTGAGGGATCCGCAGTTCGCTACCGCTTATCGCCACGTGATCGTGAGCTACATTCGAAAAGGATACGCCAGGAAGTTGTCAAAGGCTGAGGTTGAAGCCGAGGAAGTTCGTAAGATCTAGTACCTGCCACACTTTGGGGTAAAAAATCCGAACAAGCCCAACAAAATCCGTCTGGTTTTCGACGCAGCCTCCAAAGTCGACGAAGTATCGTTGAATTTTTTCCTGATGAAGGGTCCGGATGACCGCCCGCCACTTACTGCCGTGCTGTTCAACTTCCGGATGTGGCCCGTAGCGGTGTCAGGTTACGGTTCCTCTGGAGAGATGCGGAAGACGAGCCAATCGAAGAGTACGTCATGCACGTGACGACATTTGACGCTAGTTGTTCTCCATGCTCGGCCGAATTTGTAAAAAACCTAAACCTCTCAAGGTTTTCAACGAGTCATCCAAGAGCGGTCAAGTCAATCGCCCATTACCACTATGTTGACGATTGCGTTGATAGTTTCAACAACGTGAAAGAAGCAAGCGAAGTCACGAAAGCGGTGGTTCTCATTCACGCTGAGGGAGGTTTCAACTTGCGAGGTCTCAAATCAAACTCCAAAGAAGTGCTGGACTCCATAGCAGATCCTAACCTTAGTCAACAAGATGAAGTCGTCAACTTGGACATCGACACAACACGGGAGAAAGTTCTGGGCATATGCTGGAACCCCGAGAAGGATGTCTTCGTATTCAAGCTTAAATTCCCGAGAGTCAACAGCGGCATAATGGAGGGTGACAAGTGCCCTACGAAGCGGGAGCTCCTGTGCATCGAATGTCTATCTTCGACCCGTTTGGCATGATCTCATCGCCAAGCTATTGCTGCGATCAGTTTGGAAGAGTGCCATTGCATGGGATGGAAGGGTTCCTGACGAGATCTTTCTTCGTTGGCGGCCAGTGGAAGTCAAATTTTAAAGCCTTGCTGCAGCTGAGTGTACCCAGATGTTATCGTCGCTTGTGGGTTGCGGACAGTAAAATTTTAAGCCTTCGGTACACTGAGTGGTTCCAATGGAAAACTATCGATTGCCAAGTGCGGGTTTTCTCTACTTGACACGACTCTTATTTGACTGTTCTGCGACATGGATGGATGGGTTGGAAGACTCATCCTCCGACTTAGGTAAGTGGGCTTCTTTGGTGCTCCTTATAATTTGTAACCGGTTACGATAATACGCTATACTGTAGGCTCGTCAATCTCGTGCTCGTTCTCTTCACGAATGAAGCTGTTCAAACTCCTTTAGTCACAATTTCGAAAAAAGGGTTCCACAGGATGCTAATTATGCGAATTTAGGTCTCCTTACTGCTTAGCCATAAAGGCTTTCGAAGAACTGATAGCGCACGATTCTATAATTGAAAGATGCGACTAAGATTCTTAACAAAGCATTTGTAGTTCGAGTCGACAATGGAAGTCTGTATGTTTGCCTATGTTTTACACAGAAAGAATAAAATAAAGAATCTTTCAAAGACTATCTCATTCTTGTCCTTTGCCTAGTGTACGTAAATGATAAATGACTCCACATAGACTAAAGGTCCTACACAAAAATCCAAACACACACAGTTTCGCCGCAGATCCTTCAGCAATTAAAACAAAGTCCCAAGTCTTCCCAGAACCTGCACATAACTTACAAACTTATGAGTTTTTGCCGCCCAATTCAAACGCTCTTTAAAATTCCCTTGATACAAATTTTTATATCACCGAATAAATTATGAATGTCGAACCCGGCTTCTCAATGAAAAGTGCCGGCATTTATCTCAACCCTTGGAAACTGTGGATGAAAAGGAAAAAATAAATTACAATTGCTCATTGTTAGCTGTTTCATTTCATCTGCTTCCAGCCAGAAATACGGATACTCCATTACGGATACTCGTTTATCGTTGCCACATTAACGTGATCCATATTATGAGTGCTACATAGTGTCTGGATGGTATTCGAATGTGGTGAAGATCAGCGCTCTTGGTCATTGATAGATCCCGCTGCTGCCACATGAAAAACCATTCTGCCCACTAAAAATTGTACTAATCACCTGACCCCCAATGGTGAGGATCCAGCGCAGCGGGACGCACTCGAAAGATGCACGCAAATATGCGAATCATATTCGCACTGATGCGCGACCTCTATATCTGGTTTTCATACTGGTGAAGCGCAAAGTCTCTGCGGTTCTGGCGTCGGCATTTTGTGAACATGATATATGTAGTGTTTTAGAAGTATTTCTGATCCCACTGACAGATGGACACTGGTTCTGACACCTGACCTGGACGCGAACAGATTTTTTCTGTGAGAGTATTTGTAAAAACGTTCCGAATCGGCAAGAGCTTATCCTTTTTCAGGATAATTATCACAACCGCATTACAAATTCGCTGAATCCTGTGAAAAAGAAAAGAAAGGAAAAAAAAAAAAAAGGGTAAGGCCGACCTGGAAGGACCTCACGCATATGCATGAGAATCCGGCGATCTCATCTGAAGATCATCGTAATTCGCTTTGTTGACTTTGGAAGATTACCATGGTTGTGGGAACGTTGTAAGTAATTGACTCACCGTCAAGAGTCGTCATCTTCTGCCTGATCGGTTTCTACCTGGGCCCACGCCAAAAACATCAATTGTCAAGGGATTTGCTGTACCGCACCGAGGTTGATCTTTTTTTTTCCCCTCTGTAACATTGTTGGATTGGATTTAACTGTTGTGAACAATGTGTTGAGAGAACTGTGTAAGACTGTATAGATGGGATTGGTATCAGGAAACGGGATTACTAAATGACTGTGTCACTTTAATCCAACAGATAAGAGTCGAACGTTTGGTGATCGTTTTTATTTGAAAATGGGATAAGCGCAGGCGCGCACACACTATGTAGATGACTTTTGTTACCAGATTATAGCGGATGGATAAAGTTACTGAAGTCCGGATCCCAACATCAGTTGATGGGATTGTTTTGCTGCGAACAGTGCAGTAGCCAACTGGGTTTTACTGGAATTGTCGTAGTTAATCCGAAAGGAAAACTTGGAAAATCATCAAAATGTTTACGAAAAATTAGTTGATAACAGATCATGGCATTAGTTATCAAATCATTAATGAAATTAAGACACTGAATCAGCGCCTCTTTTGTTATCTATGGGATTCCATTATTTGGTGATGATCATAGGAAATTCAGATTCAGATTAAAAAATGCTTGGCCAGCTCAAAAATATCTTCTCTTCACAATTATGAGGACATGGAGGCAAAATTGGAATACGAGACGAGATTCTATATGATTTACGGATCACTTTTTACTAGGATCGGATAGCGATCTACCAGCGCTAGTTAGGTTAATAATATCAGCACTTTCGATTATCAACTAATACTGGGGCTCCGCCAGTTATCAGACTGTAGGCGATCATTGAAACTCAGTAACTATGACTGTAGTTCGGAAAAAGCTCAATTCTTCGGTTCTTGATAACCAATATAACTAGGGATCAAGATATCACAACAGCCGAGCTGTTGGGCTAGTCAATTGCTTCTCCAGCAATGCTTGGATTAATCTTTCAGCCTGAAATATGTAGCCAAGGCTTATTTGGTTCTTAAGCCACTTTTTCCTAGAATATTGATCACACAGTGATCTACCACAGCAAGCATGTTGAACAATATCAGTATATTCAACTGGAAACTAATATTGAGACCCTGAGAGTTATCAAACTGTGGGCGATCACCAAAACTCTTACAAGAGTCAGTTTCTGCTGGAATGGCTACAAACCCAAAGACAATGCGCAGAAGAGTCACAGTCGGTGCTGAGAATATGGAAATACTACTTCTGCAGGCTGATGGTCAAAATACTTCTCTCCGACAGTATGAACTGTTCAGCCTGAATGAAGACGACAAAGAGTTCTGTATCCCTGACCTAGGCGAAGTTAAGATAGCAACATCGAAGCTAAAGTCTAAGAAAACTGCTAGCCGAGACGGACTGTTTGCTGGGCTGTAAGATTTGTAAGATTTGGTCAGAAGAAAGCACCTCCGAGGCGTTAAATCTCAGCATCGTTTGTCAAATGCACAGGAAAGAAGACTCTTTTGACAGCGCCAACTGTAGACCAACAAGTTTTCTAAAGATCTTTTCTGCCGTATTATGTGGCCATCGTGAACAGTCTGGTTGGTACATGCCAATGCGGTTTCAGGCCAGTCCACCATCGGTCAAGAATTCACACTTCGGCAGATCTTGGAAAAAAACCCCAGGTTAACACTCACCGTCACTCACCATGATGGCTTCAAAGTTGCATATGATAGCGTGCATAGACATGAGCTATACAACTTCATGTCTAGTTCTGACATTCCTGTCATACTGTCAGGTGGTGTAGGATAACCACCGAGAATTTCCGCTGGTCCATCAAGGCCGGTAATGGATTTACAGAGACTTTAAATGTCAAAAAAGCCTTTAGACAAACCGATGCGCTATCATATGACTTTTTTAGGTCGCCCTGGAAAGAACTGTGCAAAACTCGTTGGCGAAGAGGGGAAGCACTTTCTTATGCTCGGATTGTTTTGATGTGATTGGACCAATATAGTGAGCCGTCAATGAAGCTCTTGAGTATTGAGGCGAAAACGACCAGAATGGATCTGGAGTGAATGGAGGGCAAAACAAAGTACACTCTGTCATCAGAAAAGAGCGCAAGCCACTGGCGGCTTGATCAGAATATCATCATTGGCGGTTAAAACTGCGAGGAAGTAAAGGACTTCGTCTACAGTGTCTCCGAAGTTTCTTTGGGCTCAAGGGGCGATTGAGTAACAGAGCCATACCACACTGGAGCAGGACAGGCTCAATGGCGCAAGGGACTTGAACCTTGTCGAAGGTGGATGAAGAAGCGCCTAGTCGTGCGAGTTATTTTCGGTCCTCTTTGTATTGACGAGGAATGGAGGAGGAGATTCAACCAAGATCTATATGGCCTGTATGGAGACATCTGTCTGGTCAGGAGTATACAGATCCTATGTCTGAAATGGTTGGGCCATGTTCAGGAAATAGACACCACAGCTTTAGCCCAAAGAGTCTTCGATTCTAACACAGAGGGACGACAACATTTAACGTAGCGCACACAGGTGGAAGATGACCTCAACTAACTTGAAGTGTGGCACTAGAGGCAGCTGGTGATAGATCCAGCCATCTGGAGGGGTTTGTTGGTTGAGGCTTGGTTCACCTTGGTTCTAGCGACACTTAAGTAAGTAGGTTTTACTGGAATACTTGTGATCTTAAGGCTTTTCGCCCCAGAAGTTCTTTCCAAATAATTTTGGGCTTTAGGTAACTTCATGGTTGAAGCACATAGACACAAAAATAAGCAGACTGACAATGGTACAGTTGGCATAGAAACCGATAATGGAGCGACCTTTCCTTTGAGTCTTGTTAAAAGTACGTCCACCTACTTGACCCAGTTGACGCAGCCGTCAAACGTAGCAATAGCAGTTATACTTTAAAGTATAAGAGGATCTGTATTGAGATAACTGGTCTGAATCCTATCGGTATCACAACTTAAAGCTGGATGAGTACATAGAGGAGAAAAGACATGGTAATCCGGGAAAAGCTGGTAAGAGTTGAAAAAGAAGTTTGCTAAAGGCTGCACACTATGTCGATTGGTGTAGCGGAACCTCAAAAACTTATCAGGAAATACAGATCACAAGATTAAATAAATCAACGGGCAACCATATGCCACAGCCAGAGAAATATAAGCATGGACGTTAAAGATGGAACCTCCAAGTTAAGTGAGCTATTTGACGTAATCTATAACTATAAAACGATCTGGAAGGAAGCAGAGAAAAGGAGAATTACAGAAGCAGAAAAAGAAGAACTGAAGCTCGCGAACAAAGGGCCAATAAGATGCCTCAAATTGTGGATGAAAGTAAGCCAATTACACTCCACGACAAGAGAACAGCCGCAAGTCCAGCGGCACCTGAGTCCAACAAAAAGGCGAGCAAAAATAACCAAGAGAAATGGCAGATTGTAAATCGCTATAAATAAAGGAAAAGCAAAAGATCCACAAACGGATAACTGGCAAGAAACGGGCTGAAACAGTGTTAGTCAAACCAACAGAAGGTAGCAGCTATGCCGATGCTCTCAAGGCACTTACGAAAACTATAAGCCCGGAAGAAACAGATGTGTATATAAGACCAGTAAACGAGACGAAAACAGGAGCCGTCCTCTTGGAACTAGCGGTTAAAAATCTGATCCAGAAAACAAACGAAGAGTTTGTTAACAACCGCCAACACCAGAGAACAACGTAGAATCCTAGTAGCGGTGTTGGCAATGGCAGCCGACACAATCTTGAAAAACCAACACGAATTAAAATCGGATGGTTCTACTGCAGAACCAGGGAACTGCAAGGTATACTATACAATGCTGCTTTAAATGTTTCGGAAACGCAGGCCACAAAATAAAAGAATGCTCAAACACGCCCAAATGCTGCATATGTACAACAAAAGGCCAAAGTCTGACGGACCATATCCCGGGAACGTCGAGATGCCCAGCTTCAACTCAAAGAGATGCCAATGGACACTATGTTGTCCAACTGCCCTTCAAGACTGAGTTGCCAACGGAGCTTGCCCTCGGACTTTCACGAAATGGTTGTGAAAAACGGTTCATGGTGGCAGAACGCCGGCTTAGGAAAACTCTCTCCTTAGAAACTACTTACAACAACGTCATTCGTGAGTTTCCGGATCTAGGGCACATGAAACAAGTTGCATCCAACGAATTGATTCAAGATCGGAACGCAATATCCTATTATTTACCGCATCATGCAGTGTTTAAACCAGACAGTCTTAATACTAAGCTGCGAGTGGTGTTTCATGCGTCTTATCCATCAGAGACTGGCAATAGTCTTAATGATGTTCTGTGTGCAGGTCGTGCTTTGCAGAAAGAAGGCACGAATTCGTGGTCAATATCGATATTACTCAAATGTACAGACAGATACGCGTTCACCCTTCCCGTTTACGCCGTTTCAACGAATTCTCTTCAGACGTTTTCCTGACCATCCAATCGAAGATTTCGAGTTATTAATAGCAGTCTTCGGTGAAAAATCCTCGCCTTACCTAGCACAACGCACTTTGTTGCAGTTAGCGGACGATGAAGAAAAGATGTATCCGATTGGGGCTGAGATCCTTCGTAACGATTTTCATATGGACGATTTGCTGTATGGTACTGATTCACTCAAGAAGGCTCACGAAGCTCAAACGCAAATCATTTCGATATTGGCTTCTGCCGAGTTTGTGCTTCGTAAGTATACCGCTAACCATCAATCTCTCTTGGAAAATGTAGCTAAGGAACAAATTCGTAATGAACAATCCCTCTATCTGCATGAACAGAGTTCTATCAAAACACTAGGGGTATCTTGGAACACAAAGCCCGACAAATTTTCATTCAAGATAAACTCTATACTATTCTCCAAGTCAAGTATAATACCAAGCGAGAAGTCTTTACCCAGATAGCCAAGCTTTTCGATCCAGCTGGATGTTGTCCCCAGTAATCATTAAGGCGAAGATACTAATGCAGCAGATTTGGAAAGATAAAACCGAATGGGATCAAAGCCTATTGCCACAGTCTCTGGCTAGACCTATCAAAGTTACAAATAACTCGATGGACAGGAACTTATCCACATAGGGTATGAGAAATTCACGGATTTTGTGATGCCTCGGAACGGGCTTATGCGGCTGTCATCTATATACGAGTTTTGCACAACTTGGGCGACAGCATTTCAAACCTGCTATGTTCCAAAAGTAAAGTTGCACCCGTTCTGCCAGTCTCACTGCCAAGATTGGAGTTGTGTGGAGCAGTTCTGTTAGCCAAACTTTTAATATTTCAGTCGTAAAACCCTTCTGTCTTTCTATGGACAGCCTCTTCTATTATACTTGCGTGGCTCGAAGAATTACCCTGTTCGTGGCGAACATTTGTCGCCAATCGAACAAGCCAGATCAGGAGATATTTTGGTGTTCTTGCGACTAGGGGGATGGCCCCTGGTAAACTTCTGGACAAGGAGCTTCGCCGTTCTGAAATTCCTTGGCCTTCTTCCCCTCCTTCATCTATCAACGAGGCTGACTTCGAGTCTAAGCCAGTCAAATGTTTTCACAAGCAGTTAAATCAATGGGAAGACGTGTTCGAAAGATTTTCGTGCCTAGCCGGAGCACTTAGAGTAACACGCTCTCGTTTCAAGGATAAATATGCATATCAAACTAAAATCATTCAGAAAAAAGAAATTTTGGAAGCTAAAGAAAGGCTCGAAATCTTAACCCAAAGGATATATTTGGAATCCGAGTACCGAACTCTTCAACGAACTCATAAAGCGTTCGAGCGGACTTATGACTTTGAACCCAGTTTTAGACACCGAAGGCATCGTAGGCCGAGCGGTATCCAATAATCTTGACCTATAAATCCCACTATGCAAGACTACCGCTTCATGGTGGAAATCAGCTTTTGGTCGTCCCTATTCGGAAAGAATACTGTACGCCGAAGCTTAAGATCCTAATTAAGACATGCCTAAGCCATTGAAACATCTCCGTAGTCAGATTATGGCAGCTCTACCCCCAGAAAAGTCTGAGTTCTCAAGACCTTTTACCAAAATCGCCGTTGTTTTTGCGGGTCCTTTCGATATAAAAACGTATGTCGGGCATACAAAGGATACATCTGAGTTTTTGTGTGCTTCTACACGAAAACAATCCATTTAGAAGGAACCACCGATCTATCTACCGCTGCATCTTCAGCTGCCTTTAATTGGTTTGTCGCCCAGAAGAGGTCTGAAGCAAGATGTAATTTCCGACAACGGGACTAACTTTGTGGGAGTGGACCGTATTATAAAGGGAAACTTTAAAAAATATCTTTAAGAAACCTTGGAGATTTTTCAAAGCACTAGTCTCATAGTCTCACTTGGCACTTCCTTCCTGCAGGGGAAGCAGCCGTCAAAAGCTTTAAAACCCAAGGCTTGGGGGTACCAAATATACTTTTGAAGAGTTCTCAACTCTCCTCTGCCGAGAATCGAAGCATGTCTCAATTCCCGTCTCATCACGGCAGTATTTGAAAATCCAGACGATCCTACGCTTAGTAACGTCGGTGTTTATGTTTTTTGTCTTTGCCTTTCTTTATAATGACTCGGGAATACAGAGTGAATATTGCCAATATACGCGGGCTAAAAAGTAATCACTTTTCTGCGTACGTCCACGTCTGTAAATATAGACCAGCTGTTTTGGCACGTAGTGAAACACAGGTAGATCCTCGTCCACACCTCTCAGATTACGCTGACCAGAAGCTCCCTAGATATGAACTAGTGCCATTATGCTTCTCTCACCACGGTGTCGCCATTTACGTGCGTACTGATGTAGCTTACCAAATTCCACCACAATGTGGTCCCGGTTCCAACCCGGAGTTCAATTTCATGTGGTTAAAATTCCATCTCCGTAAGCAAATTATCCACTACTGCTTTATTTACAGAAGCTACAAACTGGACAGCAACTCGACCTTTCACGAGTTTGATGCGCTGTCTGACTCCGTTCAAAGAATTGTATCCCTGTATCCTCATACTGAAATCGTGATTACGGGCGATTTCAATATACACAATTCTGGGTGGCTTCGACATTCTGGACAGACAACACCCGCAGGACGGTGTGTTGAGATCTTCGCTGCGGAAAATAACTTCTCACCCTGATAAGTACACCGTTGATGTGCTCTCCCCTCTAGGCTCGACGGACCATTGTGTCATATCAGCTAATTTCTCGTACACCGACCACACAGTTAGAGAAAAGCGTATGGCAATACAAGAAAGCCAATTGGAGCGGACTTAACAACTTCTTTTGGAGTTTTAACTGGTCGTTATGTTTCCTCGACAACGACGTGGATGCCGCTGCTGACATGATCACAAAAACTATTCTCTTTGGAATGAGATGTTTTATCCCTCATCGGATGAAGTGTATAAAACCAAAAGAAAAGACATGGTACGACCCGAGCTGTAAAGAGGCTGTCAGCGTTAGAGAAGTGTTTTTTTCGGTCCTACAAGACCAACCCGACAGAGGAAACCCGAAAAAATTTGAAACGAGCCAGGAATGACTGCAACGTCTTTCTTAAACGTGTAAAATTCCAATACGACCAAAAACTGAGGCAAAAAATACTACAATGTCCCAAAGGTAGTAAAAATGCTTAGTCGTTCGTCAAAAATATTAGAAATTCTGCCTCATCCTCCATCCCAACGCTCATTTAAAGTGACATTCCAGCTGCCAGCTCTTTGGACAAAGCCAATCTGCTTGCTGTACACTTTGCGGTTAGCTCAACACTTCCATATTGTGCTTTGTCCCCGTCTACACTTGAGTGCGTCGAATCTTCAATGGGACGAATCCACTTTCGCACTCTACTACACGAGCAAAAGTACTTAAAGATATCAATACATAAATCCGCTGGTTCAGATAGGTATACCTCCCATTCTTCTGAAGAGGTGTTCTTCCTCGCTGGCAAAACCACTGCGTAAGCTTTTTCATCAATCCTACTCTTTAGGACTCTTTCCGAGCAGATGGGAAACAGCATTTGTCCAGCCCGTCCCTAAAAAAGGCGAATCTTCTTCTTTCTCCTCCTACAGACCCATTGCACTTACGTCCCTTCTTTCCAAGGCCATGGAAACGCTGATAAACCGTCAGCTCATGAAATATCTCGAAACTTCTCATTGACCGGCAATATGGTTTTCGTAGCAACAGGTCCACTGGTGATTTGATGGCATGTCTCATCGAAAAGTGGAACCAAAGCGTACATTAATCTGGCGAAAGCAAGATAGTTGCACTTGATATTTCTAAGGCATTTGACAGAGTTTGGCATCAGGCTTTTTTTCGGATCGACGGATCTCTTCTTCAATGAATTAGAAACTACCTTTTGGAACGTTCAATTCAAGTTGTCTTGGACGGTTTCAAGTCTGATATTCACAAAATAAATGGTGGTGTGCCCCAGGGCTCCGTTCTGTCCCCGACACACTTTTTAATTTTCATCAACGATCTCTTGCCTGTCACTTCTAATCCAATATATTCCTTTGCTGACAACAGTACTCTCTGCTTTTCATATTCGTTCCCGGACTCACGCCCCTGTTCTTCGGCTATAGAACGGGAACGGCAGCGTATGTTGTATGCTGTCGCTAAAGCGAAATTTAAACACCCAGCCATGATCCATGGATGGCACTTGCATCATTGGAACTGATAAACTTTCCATTCTCGTTATGTGTGTCAACGACAACTTATACGTTGGAATGACCACAGATTCGATGTCGTCAAAAATGCTGCGAAATGTCTAGGTTTCCTGAAGCGATATAACAAATACTTCACCCTCTCTGGCCTCAATATATAAGGCGTTTATCCGTCCGAAATTGAAGTACAATGCCTACATCTGGTAAGAGGCGCCCAAAACATCTCAGCACCTGCTAGATAGGATTCAAAACCGTGCGGTAAAACTCATATCAGTCAATCAATTAACACCCTCGAACACCGACGTGATGTCTCCTGTATCACTTTGTTTTATGACTATTTCCACTACCAGTGCTCCATAGAAATCAGCAGCAGCATTCCGCCCATTCAAACTTTTAACCGTAACACCTGACTCGCTATGAATGCTCATCAGTATACCCTCAAGCCCACTTTTGGACGCACTCTAAAATATCGTGATTCGTTCCTAAGCCGTACAACACGCTTATGGAATGCCCTGCCTAGCTCTTTATTTCCTTGTCATTATTAGCTTCAAACATTTAAAACCAACGTTCACTGGTACCTCTCTTTCCATCCTCCCTGATTTTCCTTCGCCCGCACTATGTGCAAATATTTTAAATCCCTTGAGAGCGCGCGAATTATAAAAAAAAACCACTCGCCCTCACGGCAGGTCATTTCCTCATAGGAAGCCCACTTATTTTTATTCAAAAACCTGGCGTTCAGGAATCTTCCATGTCTCTCGTTCAAAGGTGGGAAAAACTTAAATTGCTTCATCAGCACTTTCCCAAGCGATGGGAGGAAGAGTACCTCAAGAAAGTACGCAAAAGGTAACATACAAATGGATGTTTCCTCAGCGTAACAATCAGCCTGGCGACCTGGTGGCGATTAGGACGCGTAATGACAGTTTTTCCAGGAAGAGACGGAAAAGGGAGTAGCTAGACCCATAGTTAAACTTTGTGTTATTCCTTCGGAGTAATGACATTCGAGTACAAAACAAGAAAGCCACCACCCGAAGTAATGCAGAGGCGGTCCCAAGGTGAACCGGCTGCTTCACAAGGACCATTTGATGGACAACGCGTTGTCCCAACGTCCTACAAACCAAAAAAAAAAAAAAAAACTGTCGTGTTGATATCACAGTACAATACTTCCGATACGGGAATATTGTCCATTACCATTGCGATCGAGCGTTTTTTCACAGAGTTTGGTGCCATTTTAGGAGCCAATGCAGAACACGATCAGTTAATTTGTATAGCTTCCTCGATGCTTTCAGATTGGAATCAACGTCATTAGAGGTCTTTATCGTTATACCCATCCTTTCCACTAGAAGTCACTTTACCTCCATTACACGATTAGTTGCGGTATCTTCTTAAAAAAATAAGAAAAAAACAAAAAGTATCTAAAGTGCGCCCAAAAGTTTAATTAGTTTCGTGTAATGCACTTGTGCACATGCAGCGAATGTGTTTTCTGTTTTATCGCCTCTGTAGTTAGTGGTGAGTTGACTGAATTTTCTAGGAAAATATCTCAAAGTACTCCACCTTAGCCAGTCACTACAGGATGACTCTACTCTACTCTGGAAGCAGTTAAATTGAAAACAAAACCTTGGTTATAGTGTTGCGCTCCATTTGTGCCATTTGTGCGGCTCCGATAAAAGCTTCGTCTATTGTTTCCATTTTTTTTTTCTATTGTACATTATACGAGTATATTTTTTATAACCTTTTTGTTGTTTAGATTTTTATGAGCTCATATGGGTACGTGTTGGTTAGCTACTAGCACCTCTTTAACGATTGTAATCGATGGAGTCAGAAACGAAGCTGACATTGGAGGTACTGACTACCGATAGTGATATCGAGCCCAACACCGCAACACCGCAACACCGACACCGAGTACCTGTGCTCAGGTCGTCGGAAATGGGACTTAAATGCGCGCCATTCACTTCCACAGTAGCACCGGTGTTTTACGAGATACATTTTACCTGTTATCTTAAACTTTTGCCTCTTTATTTGCTTAAACATCGTTAAGTTTGGATTTTTGTTTCTTTTTTTTTTTTTGTTGTTTTCCTGTATTTTTGATTTTTAGTGCTGTAGATAAAAAAATTAACAGCGAGATTGTTGCGCTAAATAGCGCTAAGAGATACTGTCTTGTATAGGAAGTTTGATTTTGGACTAAGTTCAAGGCTTCAGTGTGTCGGTGCGGTGGATTTTGTTTATATCACAACTGTGAATCAGTACTTTAAATGGTGTTTGGTGAAAATTCGTTACTTTAGAGTGCAAAGTACATTCCAAAAAAAAAACACGAAACGGTTGCTGATCGCTAAAAGAAATCGCTCGATGACATGACGTAAATGCTTAAACGATGTGAGGTTACTACAATTGATGTATGTTAGTCATGACCCAAGCAGGTGTGGGATAAATTTTGTTGACGTCAACGATCTTACTGAAGTCCTACATACACAAATGGTAGATAACCTTTAGCCGAATAAGGCTTTTCCATGTTATCTTTGTCGATTACTCAGAACGTTATCAGGCAGAGTTTGAATAATCAGAGACGATAAGGACTTGCGTTCTTTTATGAAAAGGCTCCGATTGGTTCAAACATTTAAAATATGAGCTAAGGTCCAATCGAAAATGGAACCAATAAAAAAATATCCGATCATTTGAATTGATGTAGATACATTTCAACAACGGTGATATGAGGGGGTGTGAAGTGAACCTTGGATCTTGTCGGAGTATCCCACGTGACGATTACGACAAAAGAAACGCTGAGGAGGAGAGTAACAACGAAGTAGTTTCAGATGTTTCAGCCAGCATTAGTAAAACTTTTGTGGCAAAAGACTAAAAGAATAAAACTCCGGCTCAAAACCAGCAAACTCCGGCTGGAAATGTTGTTAGGCAGGGAGCTGGACTGCATAAAAGTACGGAAATGTTATCGATCTCTGACACATTCCAAAAATTCAAGACACGTTGGAAATGGTTGACATTATCGTTAGTTGCACAATTAAAAAAGCGGAAGCCGAGTATCAAGATTACCATAGCAAGCATCCACAAAACGAGCCGCGTGTATAGAAGAAAGTTACGGCAACGTAAATGTACTCTTTTTTTTAGAACCTTGATAGTTGCTAGTGTAATTAACTCAAACACAGACCATATAGATGAAATGTGGAAGAACAACTCGTATCCGCTATATCGTTCAACGATTTCCGTCGCTTTTACGCTTTTACGGAACCAGCAGCCAATGATAAAGGTGCACATATTTCTGATATTTGGAACATGCTGAATATAAGCCGAGCGGCGGTGTATAGACCAACGAAGTACTTGACTATCGACGAACAGCTCTTTCCTTTTCGCGGAAGAACGAAATTTACCCAGTGCATGCCATCGAAGTCTGCTAAATACGGTCTAAAAGCATTTTGGTTGTGCGACGCAAGTAATGCCTATCCACTCATGGTAATACTCGAGAAGTCAATCAAGAAGAACAAGTTGTGAAAGAACTGGTCGCCGCTTACAAAGAGTCTGGCCGGAATACAAGCATGGACAGATTTTTCACGACCTTACCGTTGGCAGAGAGCCTTTTGCCCTGGAAGCTCACTATCGTCAGTACTTTGAAAAAAGAAAATAAAACATTCATTCCTCAAGAAACGAAACCGTCGAACTCTAGACAGTTTGAATGCAAATTTCGATAGAGAATCGGTCAAATCATGCGGATTCGAGAAGGTTATGGCCAATCTTTTTTGGACGAAGAATTAGTCAAAATAACGTAATCGTACACCGACGGGTGCCCGGGTACCCACGGACACTCAGGAGATAAAGGAGCAAAAAGGCCAGCTGAACACGGTTAACTCTGCTGCATTTGCAAGTAGCTTAGGGACAAAAGTTTTGACTGAAATGAGATCGGATTGCGGTTGATAATTAGAGATATCCACATATTGATTATCTTACTATGACGCAAGGTAACCTTTCAACTTCTTATTTGCTGGAAGCTAGATAACTTGGACCCCTACCGACTATAAGAAACAAGACACAAGAATGTTGCTAACATGTCCCACAATTTTTTGATGCACTCTACAGTGGATTAAGCTATTTTGTCCAGAAGCCGTCAGAAAAATACAAACAAAACTGCGCTCATGGAATGTTCAAGAGCTGCTCCGAAATTTCGCTGGTAAAATAAATTTGGAAGTACAAGTCGTCTCATTAAAAGAAAATTAAAAAAAAGTGTGAAAAGCAAGGATCAGACAGCCCTTGAGCACTCAGATGCAACTACTATTTCATTGTGCTACTACTCCAGATGCCTTTTCTTGTTGTATTCTCATCATCATTATTTTAAATTTCTGCTACTGTACCTAGCATACACCTATGTATCTATTCTTCCTATTTTTCTGTAGGAAGGTCTTGCAACGTTGAAGACTGCTGTTTGCATTACGTTCTTCTGAGAGAAAGAATGAAATACTGATGATTGTGCTTTAAACAAAGAAATAGCAGACGTCCTCTAAACTGCTTCAAGTCCTGAAAAGTATACCTCTGAGCCTTGTCTATCAGGTTTGTCGAAGATGCGAATACGACTTGACACCTCGACTAAATGCGTCTACAACTTCGTGCGGTTTGCTAAGAGATGGCGTAACTTGTATTATTCCATTATTATCATTCCATTGGAACATGCGTTGGAAAGCTACTGTCATTGTACGTCATTTCAGTATATGTCATTCATTTGAAGCGTAAACGACAATAATTTTTTTTCACTCAAATATGTCGAACTTTGTGCCTGAAAAAGTGTTTTTGCGGGGAGTTCTTCTTGAAGAAAACTGCTGCCGAAAGTCATCGTATTTTGGTGGAAGTTTATGGTGAACATGCGCTAGCTGAGTGCCAAAAGTGGTTTGCACGTGCCAAAAGTGGTGATTTTGGCTTGGAAGACGATAAATGTCCTGGGCAGCCAAAAAAGGTTGAAGATGAAGAACTGGAAGCATTATTCTATGAAAATTGTCGCCAAACACAAGAAGAGCTCCCAGAATCTTTGGATTCTGCTGGATATACTCAAAAGCAAGGAAATTGGGTTCCACATGAACTCAAGCCGAGAGACGTCGAAAGGCAGTTTTGCATGTCCGAAATGCTGCTGGAACGCCACAAAACGAAGTCATTTTTTGCATCGGATTGTTACTGGTGATGAAAAATGGATCCATTACGACAACCCCAAGCGCAAAAAATCATATGTGAAACCCGGCCAACCAGCCAAATCAGCGGCAAAGCCGAATATCCATGGCGCGAAGGTAATGCTCTGTATTTGGTGGGATCAGATGGGTGTGCTGTATTATGAGCTGCTAAAACCGGGTGAAACCATCAATGGACAATGCTACCGAACACAATTAATCCGTTTGAAGAGAGCAGTAGCCGAAAAACGCCCGGAATATGCGACACGAGGCAATAATTTTCCATCATGACAACGCTCGGCCCCACGTTGCTATTCCGGTTAAGAACTATTTGGAAAACAGTGGATGGGAGTGTCTTACCCCACCCGCCTTATAGCAAAGACCTTGCCCCTTCTGACTACCATTTTTTCCTCTCGATGCAGAACGCCCTCAGTGAAATACGGTTCACATCAGAGCAGAATATCAAAAATTGGCTTGATTCATTCTTGGCTGCCAAGCCGGCGCAGTTCTTTTGGGATGGGATCCACAAATCTGCCAGAAAGATGAGAAGAAGTCATAGCTTCAGATGGGCAATACTTTGAATAATACTATTATACATGTATATCTTAAATAAACGTTAAAATTTTGAAAAAAAAACCGCACGAAGTTATATACCCAATAAATGAATGAACCAAGTCTCTCTCCTCACGATGGGATAAGCAAGGTTTAGCAAGCGGAAGTTTTCAGTTTTGTGATTTTTCATTGCCTGCCGAATGAAGAGTGTATGTGAACACGAGAGAGCGAACTAGTAGCCAACTAGTACTAGCTCCTGTTAAAGCTACTGCTTGGCTAGCAGAGGAATTTTTCCTGCGAGTAGGTTGCTAGTTGGCCTGCTAGTAAAAAACAACAAACACCATGATAACACCCTATTAAATAGTTTAAGTCGCGTTTGTAAACTCTAGGTGAGTGCTGACGTCAAAAATGATTTTTTCAATTTTTTCAGTCTGGCCTGTGAATTAAACCCAATCCCTCTACTACCGAGATCCAGACAAGATTCAACAATTTATGGACATAAGTACTCCGTGTCACTTTAATAACAGTAACTGTCATAAAATTACCACAGTCTTAAGAAAGTCAACATTCTAGTTACATGCGTTGCAAATTGAGTTTGGTGTTATTGCCCCAAAAGTCACTTTTATGAGACAAGGATCATAGGTTATATTCTTTTGATTTTGGCAAAAGCACCTTCACACCAAAGTCTTGGCCAGTTTTTGACTTGTTCTGGGAAGCTACTCGTATTTTTACTTATTTTGGAATGGACTCGTGCGGCCTTAAAGTGAAAGTTTTGCTAAGTCTAATCTGATAGCTGATACAATAATCACCTGTCCTCTTCCCAAGCTTAATGCAAATAAGACTACTAGACTATGCGGATCCTTACTTCTGATGGCAGAGTCGTCAGCTCTTCGTGCTTTTGCATTACTTTCGAGGTGAAGTCACGATGTCAAAGCTGATAAGCATCGATCGAGATGATCGATTTTAAAAATGCCAGAGTTATGCCCAAAACCTGAATAGATAAGAGCACTCAAGAGATTCTTACTTCTTCAAGGCCTTTAGTGGTCTTGCGAAACTTCTATGTTCGAGAATGCAAGACATCACTGAACGCAGTCAGTAGACCAAATTCACTGAGTTCTTGTCTGGGTTCCAAGTCACAATCGGATCACGGAAAATGAAGTCGCCGGAGGGTTTTTTAGGACCCAACCCTACGTTAGGTCTGCCTGCGTCCTTGGTTAAGGCTTTCATTGGCAATTGGGTTTCATATGAGCACAAGTGCAAATGGCATGACTCCCCAGTTTGCAGACAGACCAAAGTAATGCTTCCCGTCTCTAAGAAGTATGCTGCCTACCTGTTGTTCCTCAGCAGGAGAGGCTACAGCTTGCTTACTGGCCTCGTGACGGAGCACTAGACTTTTCGGAAGCACTTAAATATGCTGGGCATAAGAGATTCAACATCCTGCGACACTGGTTGTGAAAGTGATGATAGCACCGCGGGTCACTAATTTCTGTGAATGCCTCTCTCGAATTAGGCCGCAGGTGCTCGTGGTAGGTGCTGGGACTGTAGGCGCTTTATCAGTGAAGCGCTTCTTCGAAGCAATGGACTAGTTCTTTAGCTGAGTGCTCTGTTCCGGTAAAAAAATAAGAAGAAGAAAAAAACAACAACTTAAGGTATGCCGCAAGGATCCGCACTTTGCTGTTGAACGTTGGGTACCCTAATTTCTTTTTATTTTATAATTTGTGCGCGCTCAAGGGATTTACGTAAGCTTCACTCAGGGCGGGAGAAGCAAAATCAGGGAAGAAAGAAAGAGGAGTACCGATGAACGTTGGTTTTAAATGTCTGAAGGTTATAATGACTAGGAAATAAAGAGCTAGGCAGGGCATTCCATAAGCGAGTTGTACCGAATTTTAGTCCGAAAGTGGATTCGAGGGTATGCTGATGAGCATTCAGAGCGAGACGAGTGTTACGGTTTGTTTAAAGGAGCGGAATGCTACTCTCGATTTCTATGGAACACTGATGGTGGAAATAGCGATAAAACAGAATGAGATACGAGACATTACTTCGGTGTTCCAAGCTGTCTGAGTGATATTAGGACCACTTACGAGTTTTATCTAGGAGAGATGTTTTGGGGGCACCCGACTAAATGTGGGCATTGTTACCCAATTTCAAGCGAATAAATTCCTTATACCATATATTGAGGCCTGATCAGAGGGGGTGAAGTATTTCTTACAGGAAACCTAGACATTTCGCAGCATTTGTGACGACGGCGAATATGTGATCATTCCAACGTAAATTGTCATTGACACGCATACCGAGAATGGAAATCATATCGGTTTCGACAATGCAAGTGCTATTCATGGACAATGGCTGGGTGTTTAATTTTCGCTTTAACAACAGCCGACAGGATTGTGTTTTGGAAGCATCAAATTCTACTCTGTTAGTGATTTCCCAATTAGTTATGCTGTTATTGTAATATCAGGCATGCGCTGACGTTTCCGTTCTACAGCCGAAGAGCAGCGACGTAAGTCAGGGAACGAATATGAAAAGCAGAGAACACTGTCGTCAGCACGGGAATATATTGGATTAAAAGTAGAAGACAAGAGATTGTTGATGAAAATTAAAAACAGTATCGGAGACAGAATGGAGCCCTGGGGCGCACAAGCATTTATTTTGTGAATATCAGCCATGAAACCATCCAAGACAACTTGAATTGATCGTTCCGAAAGGTAATTTCTAATTCATTGAAGAAGAGATCCGTCGATCCGAAAAAAGAGCCTGATGGCAAACTCTGTCAAATGCTTTAGAAATATCAAATGCCACTATCTTGCGAAACCAAGTGAACCTGTTGCTACGGAAACCGTAT